>JBDJHY010152817.1:0-12831 GCA_039654485.1 Withania somnifera
ATATATAATTACAGTTTCTCTTATTTAGGGTGTTTATGTATCTTACTTCTGCATTTAGTTTGATTTTTTGTTATTGGCTGACCTATCAAGCTTAGGAAGGTAGGTCCTGTCATGTTCGATTTTTGGGTTGTGACAAGTTGGTATCAGAGTCCTAGGTTTATAGGTTCCACTATATATAAGACAAGTTTAGTAAGAGTTCTGCGGATTGATGTGGAGACGTCCATTACTTATCCTCGAGAGGCTATAGAACTCTAGGAAAACATCTCCCGTTCTTTTATTCTTATCTAGCATGATTGTTATGCGAGTGCTGATTCTTTGCATATATTCATTAACAGATGGAAAGGACCAAATCTGCAGTCGACTGAGTTGATGAGACTAGGAATAGAGATAGAGGTAGAGATAGAGGCTGAGGTAGAGCACAAGATAGGGCTAGAGGGGCAGCCCCTGCTAACGGCTGAGCCAGACAGTTTTACCTGAGCCGGAGAAGATAGAGTTGAGGAGTAGATTATTCAAGAGTATGTTGAAGCCTTTCTATTACAAGATACTTTTGTTGGAGTCCTTGGGGTACTTGGAGAGCATGGCATAGGGCGGCACGCCCTAAGGTTCACAGATTAGAGCTGGTGTAGTGAACCCAGATCAGCGTGCTATTCCAAGAGTACATGATCTGGTGGGACATCCACCAGTGATTCTAGTTGTCATGACCTGAAAATCGAGTTGTGATGGTATCTACATCTCACCTGTAGACAACCATAAGCCTTGTCCTAGAGTGGTAAGCGATAAGCCAGAATCCAATATAGAAAGTAAATCCCTAAAGCCTTGTATCATGACTATAGAACATCCATCTACAAAAAAATACAAGATAAGATCCACATCGTGGGTAAGAAATACGAAAAACTATGATGAACAAAAACTAGGACAACACTGCATCAGAAGGAGAATCAGTCATCTTAAATGCCAACTGATCACCGTGTCCCTGAAGTAGCTCCTATCAATCCTAAACCACCATATCCTCCCTGCTGATTCGTACAAAGATATGCATTTTGAAAAAGATGCTGAAGTGCAGTATGAGTACAAAAAACATGGGTACCCAGTTGACATGATAGGCCAACTAGGTAAAAGCAAACATAAGATAAGGTAAAATGCGATCATAAATGAGTACGACAATAACAAAAAAATAGGATAGAGAGGGAATAACTATGATGTCATGACCTGATTTGTTGGATCATGATGGCCCCTACTATACCATCAGTAGGAGAACCAACACTGTATTTCAAAGCCGAGGCGGAAGTCTACAACGACAATAGAGGAAAGAACAAGTACAAAAAGTAAAGTATAAACGAAAGTAAATATACTTAGCGTAGCGACATTACAATGAGTCAACAAATTCCCAACACTAGTTGTAACGAGAAAGAACTTCTAAGAATAGAATATAAAACCGAAAGTCTAATTTAAGTGTATCTCCAAAAATACAAGGAGAATAATCCAACTATGAAGAGAAGCTGGAATAGATGGACACCAAACTCACCCTGAATCTCAGAAGTAATAAGCAACCAACACGAACAACACCCCGTAATCAACGTCGGCCACTAGTACTCGGATATACACCAGGGGAATAAGTGTAGCATGAGTACTAGTCGTGAAGCAACCTGTTCACAGTAGACTTTAAGGGCCCACTGATCAAATAACAATAATAAAAATAGTAAATAATAGAATACAATAAAGAAGGGTCACAGAAGAAAATAGTACATCATGGAAGCTAGCTACTCAGATAAGAATCTAGTAAACAAATAGGCATGGCTTCACTAGCTAAATCACATAATAGGATCTCAAGCAAGAAAGAAAGACATAAACAGAATACTTGCAACAATATATATGAATATTAACAATAATAAATAAAGAGTTAAATAGAGGAAAGGGAGAGAGCATGGATGACATATCGATAACCTCAAATAAAGGAGGAGAAATAAATCAAATGATACCTCGTAAGAATAACCCACATAGCAAGACAATCCCACGTATAAAAAGAAATAATAATTAAGCAGTAAATACAAAAAGTAGGTTAATACTACCAATCCCCCATATGAATGGTAGTATACACAGAAAACATGCTCACCCGTAGGCCTCCCATATGACTACGGGCACACGGAAGAAAAAAAGTACAGAAAAATAAATACACACCATGAAGTAACCAGTCCTATGTATGTTTCTCCTTCGGTATCCGTAGGCCTAGTAAGCATAATCCATGGAAGGATAATCCTAGTTCCCATATATCTCTGCTCTATCTTATACCCTTCCTCCGGGTCACCATATCCTAGAGGCAAGGTCCATGGAGGTAAGCCTACCACGTAAAATCTCTAACGTCATCACAATCTCATATCTGAAGTCATAGAACCTTAAGCGTCTCATGATCTGGCATCCAATGCCTCACAACAATAGTATTATCAAGCCGTACTTGGCAAGTCATGACGTCCAATGCCTCAGTATGGTGGTATCACCAACTTCCTCAATGGAACAGGTATTATCTAAGCCAATAAGTGTGATAAGTTTTATAAAGATGTACTCATTGTCGTACAATGATGGACTCAAGTGCTAGAGGTTATACTTATTGTCGAACATAGTCAAACTCAAGTCCCAGCATTAACTAGTCAACTAACATTTCTCGAGGCTAGGGTGTGAATCCTAGACTAAAATAAGTGAAAATGGTAATATCGGGTACTCGATACAATGCCTAGTCTAAAATATTAAAAGATCATTTATCTTTTATTATTATCAGAATATTATAAGTTATCATTGATTATGTTATTAACCATCATTATTATCAGTATCTAGCCTCCATGATATCAAAATCAAGTGGTGATACAGGCCCCAATCCAAATTAACTCTCTACACGAAGCTTGTGGATCAACCTCTCTTCGAATAATTGCACATCACCTCAATATATGTATGCTTAGACAACATATGCCTTGCACAGGTGCAACTAAAATAATGCTAGCAACACAATATAACTGACCAAATCTGAGGACAAAACCCAAAAATTGTAACGACCTATTCGGTCATTTCTTAATATCCAAATTTTCTATGCTTAGAGCTGTTTGGTAGTTGACCCAAGTCATTTATGACTTATTAGGATGGGTAGCTTGGTGCCCAGGCATCTCGTTTGCTCGTTATCTTAGTTTTACCTATTTGTAAGTTTTAGTTTTGAAATAGTGGAAGTTAGGAGTGAAATATTAGTGAACTCACTTGGAATTGAATTCCCAGTAGTTTTGTTAGCTCCAGAATGCCAAATTTTTCTAGGTTGACCATAAGTTTTTGTCCTGGGTTTTTCATTTCGAGTTTGGGCTATTATGTGGAAATTTAGCCCAGCTAAAGCTCATTTGGGAGCCGGGGTGGTAGTTTGGTGATCGAAGCATCGGATCAAAATTTCAATAATTCCATCAACTTCGGAATGTCGATTTAGGCTAGTTGAGTCATTGGTTTTCTTCACGAGGATGCCTTTGTATTTTTGAGTTTGTGGGTGGAAGTTGTGAATTTTTTCCTAAGATGTTGACTTGGTCAACATTCTTTTGAAATGGCCTTAAATCCCAATTTTATCTACATCGTTGAGTCCAAAATATCATCTCAGGTATACGTACATAGTTCAATTGGGTAATTTGGACCATGAACGCATTTTTGGTGGTGTTTCGGGCTTTTTTCTTATTGCATATTTCTGCTTTTAAAATTATATCTGGTGTAGAGGGATTCCTTCTTTGTGATCGTGGAGTTTCCTTATGCAATCATGATGCCTTTCTCACACTGACCTTCATGATCGGGTTATCCTTTCCCGCGATCATGATGATGCTTTCCCCCTCAACTTTGTGCGATCATGATACACATTCACATGATCGAAATGTCTCATCTTATCGTGATCGCAACCCCTTTCCCACACCATCGTGATAAAAAAATGCCTGGAAGTATATAAACCCCTTCCTTAAAATTTTAGTTCATTTATCCTTTCTTCCCTAGATCTTCCTCCATCCCAGAAGCTCAATTCGGTCAAAATCAAGCTAGATTGAAGAGAAGTCCTCCCTCAAGCTCACTCTTGCCCTCCCTCTCGTTAGTAAGTTGTTTTCTCTTCATAAATTCTATGGAAATGAGGTTTTTCACCATTGTTAGAAGTTAATTAAGTTAAAGTCTATATTCCCTTATTTTCAGTAAGATTATTGTCCATTTCTATTTTTTCCTAGTTAGTGCTTCGTGTTCAGGCAACACATTAGTTCGGGTGCATATTCCAGTCGTTCTAGCCTATGGTGATTGTGCAACGTTTTGCACTTTTTATCATGCCTCTTTCGAGCTATTTTGGGGACCTTCCAGAGGTTCATCTAGGCTCAAAATCAAACCACGTGTTCCTGGAGATGAGCCCTTCGTGTTTTTATGTTTAGTTTAATTTATCGAGCACTTGGACCTGTATGTCTATTTTGGGGCTCGTTTTCTGACCCAGGTTGCTAATTGCAATATAAGTCTCATTGTTCATGTTTTAGCCCCTAGATTCATAATTTTATAGTTTTGGGTGAATTCAACTATGTTCACAACTTCGAGCCTACAGTTTAGACAGTTTGGGGAATATCGTTAGTGCCCATGTAGGCTAGGTTTATTTATGTGCATTGTAGATCGGGTTATTATTTTGTGCTTGTGATATATCCACTAGTGAGGGTTGGTCTTTTGGTTGATCATTATATGCCATTGACTTGTAATTACCTTAGTGTTTTCTACAGACCTGTGGAAGGGCATAGAGTGTTAAGGGTTGTATGCCAGGGTCCTGGCCTTATCGGGTGGGGGCCACAGACTTTGGGAACTAGTTGAGTTATTGCACTCTGAGTATGGTGCGGTGAGCTCTTAGTTGGTGGAGTTTGTTCGATCTTAGAATTCGATTACTTTCCATTTTTATTATTATTAGCATTGTTGTTGCTATGTTATGATAGGGCATCTATATAATTTTGTTTGACCCTAAGTTTCACACTGACGGAGCACGGAACTTGAGTTTGGCATTAATGAGGCACAAACCCTACATTTTATTTGAGGTACAGACCTTGTGTTTGGCACTAATGGGACACAAACCCTATATTTGATTAGAGACATGGTCCTCCAGGGCACGGACCCTGAGTTTTGCATTGATGAGGCACATACCCTATATTTTATTAGAGGTACGGACCTTGAGTTTGGCATTAATGGGAAATAGACCCTACATTTGATTAGAGGCATGGTCCTCCGGGGCACGAACCCTGAGTTTTGCATTGATGGGGCACATACCCTAGATTTGATTAGAGGCATAGTCCTCCTGGGTGCGGACTTTGAGTTTGGCATTGATGGGGAACAGAACCTATATTTGATTAGTGGCACGGTCCTTCGGGGAGCAGACCATAAGTATGGCACTGATAGAGCACAAACCCTACATTTTATTAGAGACACGATCCTCCGCAGTGTGGACCATATGTTTGGCACTGTTTGGGTAGAGACCCCGAGATTGGAACTTATTGACAGGATGGTGGAACTATATGATACTGCTCTATTTTACTTTCCTGCACCCCCTTGTATTACCTTTGTATTTTTTATGCTCACCAGGCTTAAGGGGGAAGTGATAGTGGGTTTTGTTGTGCTCTTTGTACTTGCTGGTGGTATGGGACACCTGGTAGGTTTTCTAGTTTTACTTTATGTTCATTAGTTGTATTCCACGATTCTATCCCTTAGTTGTAGTTCATATTTATATATCTTTATGGTTAGTGAGGTCTTGGACTAGCTGGAGCATAGATACGTTTCTTTACTTTGATTTTGGGTTTTTAGGTACTAGTCACTCCAGATCGTGTTCACCATCTTTTAGTTCCTGTAGATCTGTACGTACAATTTTGGTATCTTATCTTTCTGCATATCTATTAGTTTTACCGTTTTCCTACTATCATTAACCTGTTTTACTTTGTCTCCTTTATTACTTGCATTTTGTTTAAGCCCACTCGGCCTATGATGCCTACTTGGTACCTTTTTTGGTACTCATGCTGCACTTCTGTACAATTTTTGTGGTGCAGATACTGGTAGGGTTATCGAAGACATCGTGATCATATGGAATATATATAGTTGTTTGCGGAGATTACATTGAGATTTGCCGTCTTAGATGACTGTGGTTTCCTTGATTTCTATGGCAAGCCATGTATTGTATTACTTTTGTAGGAGTTGCTTTGTATTTCTATCTTTTGGATACTCTGTATAGTCACTCCATGTGCCATTGACACCAGTTTTTGGGATTTTGTTGTTTATGTATTTCTTCTGCTTCCGTTCTTTCATGTGTCAGCTTATGCTTTTTATCAGCTTTGTCGAATGATTTGAGTGCTTATAGTCCATTGTTCGTAGCTCCAAGATGTAGGGTTAGGCTTGTCTACTGTAGGTTTGTAGATACAACCATGACTTAAAATTAGGGTCGTGACAAAAACTAACCCACACATCTGCGTTATACTACTTCTAGAGTCACCCTAAAGCCATCACAAGGCTAATTCTATGTCACGGGCGTCGTATTTCACCCAACTCTAAAATAGAGAACAAATGGTGTATGGAACAAAGAAGCAGTCCAAGTACATGGTAAAAACCTAGATACCCAACCCATGGATGCTATTTAATAATATTATCAAAGCTATTTACCCAGACATAACCCCACATAGCCTACCTGTCTTCCGATGAATAATGTGCTTCAAATCTCAAATACTACTCTAAATGATGTCAAATTCTATTCAACGACACATAAATTTTCAAAATAATAATCCTGAGATCAATACAAATCTAACGATGTATTTAATACTAAGCTCCGGAATGGGACTAAAATGGGCCAGGAAGGCCCTGTTGTCAAAACCTAAAATAAACTTTGTCATGTGCCTCCCAACATTACTAGGAACTCATACTACAAAATTGAGCACGATTCAAGCATGGGAAGGCCATCAAAATAGCCTCGTACAGATTTGATTATAAAGGGTTAAAGATGCAAGCTTTACATGATTTAACGGGGAAATTTGATGAAACAAACATACTATGGAGTGAAATAACTCAAGGGATGATAAGTTATTCCATAATATATCAATTATATCAAGGTTTCAATGTTCTCACTACTTGGGGCCATTAATGGAGGAAACCTAGATTTTCAAGGAATAAACGAAGAAGAAAACATACCAATTTGTAGGGAAATAGAAATAGAAGAACTTTGGACTTTTCTCAACCATTTTTGGATGGTTTTTCACACAAAAATTGAGGGGAAATGATAGAGTTTTTCTATATTATGAACATAAAAGTTATATTGTGATTATTTGTTCCACCAAGCATTAATACATTGCGATCACATTAGTAAAGATAGCAATCGTGTAAAGGAACTATTTTTCTCAAAATGATTGCGGAAGAACACATTGTGATCAATATGAGTATAGGGACTTTGGGTCTCAATGATCATGTGATGAAGGTACACAATCACGCTGAAGGAAGAAATAGGGACACATCGCGATCGTGGTGAAGTAAATCTAGAAGCATCATAATCGCATAGAAAAGTTCCACGATTGCAATTTTTCCTGCACTAGTTACATATTTTGTAAGCAAACACCTAAGTGTAGAATCTCTCTGAATCACGACTTGAAATGCGTTCGTTGTTCAATTGATGCACACACACCCTAAAAATGATTTCAGCCTCAACGTGGAATCAAAATCAGGATACGAGGTCATTTTTAAAAAATGTTGACCAAGTCAACCATTAGCCTAAAATCCTAAAATCTTCAAACAACACCTCAAAAATACAAAAAAAAACTTTAGTATGCTAAACGACCCTCTTAATAGCCCAAAATCACCATTCAGAGCTGATGGAAGTGACAAAACTCCATTTCGATACTCTAAACACCAAAAGACCACCCAAGATCAAATTTTAGCTTTAAGTGAAATGGAAAACCACAATTTTTCACATACTCAAATAAAAGACTCAAAAATACGGAGTTAAGGTCCCTGGAGCTAACAGAACAATCAAAATTTGATTCTGAGCTTTTCTTGAAGGAAAGTCTACATTAGTCAATGAGTACATAGTTTTATGCTCTAAGACGGGCAAATTTGAGATGAATATCAACCGAGTCGCCAGGGAACTACCGGTCCAGCAAGTCATAAATGACTTGAGTAAGCTAAAGAAAAGCTCTATAATGAAAAGTTTCATGTGATTCTCATAAATGACCGAGAGGGTCATTACTAGTAAACATTTTAGTTTTATTGATGATATGCCTCACTTGAGTTTTTCCCTCTTTTATTTTTTGTCTACACTGATACAAACTAAGTGATATAATGCTTACTAAAGAATTAAAGAAAAAAATAGATTAGAGAAATTATAGATAATTCTACTCCTCTTGAATATTAGTCCTTTATGTAGATGGGGGAACTAGTTGTTACAACCTAAGGATATTGATCATTGAAAATAACCAAGCAATTACTTTCAATATTTTAACCGACATCTACAAGCTCCTTCTTTGAGTAGATGTGAACTCATTTGTTGTAAAAAACTTTCAAATGTGAACTCATTTGAATCTTGCGCTTTTAAAAGAAAATTTTGAATTACTTCTTCTTCGAGCATAGTGACTTTCGTTTGTCATGTTGAAAACTTTAATACAAGTTACTTTGAAATAGAGTACTGCCTTTCATAAAAAACCTTGGTAGCTCCTTATTTTTGCCAATCATCAAAACATGATAACTAACAAGGGATAGACTCTAGAAAAGGGAAAGCAACACCAATGTCCCGCATAAAATCCAAATAAGATAAAAATCCTTTATCGACGAACCTCTGATCCTAAAGAAAAGAGATTAACCACAAAGGATATGACCCATGCGTGCCCTTCCACTCTACTCTTGGAACACCAAGTATACACAAAATAACAGTCTTCAAATAACATTCCATGACATCATGATAATGAGAAAGACAATCCATACCCAGAATAATATCAAATGAACCATCTCTAAAAGAATCAAGTCTAACCATGTATCATACCCCAATAAAACAACCATAAAAAATCAGAACACCTGATCCACTACTAAAGAATCACCCATGGGAGTAGTCCCATGAAAGGGTATAGCAAAAGAATCAAAAAACACATCAAAACCCACAACAAAATATGCAGACACATATGAATAGGTAGATCTCAGAACAAATAATAAAAATATAGGTTGATAGAAAACTAGGATTATACCGGTGATCACCACATCAGAAGAAACATCCTCGAGCATCCATGAGAGAGCATAAAATTAAGTGTGCCCACCTTTAGGTTTAACTATATCACAACCCAAACCTCTACTCTGGTGTGCACCTCTACCCGTCTTCACACCACCTCTATCCCTAACCAAAGGCGTAGGTGCCCTAGCTGGAACATGAAAACTTTAGAAGACAGTGGGAACTCTCTCGATATATCATGGGGATACTACCTCATAATATGCCTTGAATTACTACGTTTAACATAAACTCAAAGCTAAAAGTTTCTACAGTGAACTCTAATACCCTTCATGGTCACCTCAACTTGAAAACCTTTTATGAGACCCATATGAACATACACTAGGCTGGATGAAATCTGGACCATATGGATTCTATTTGTGGTCTACAAAGCCGCCTAAAATGGACTGTAGAGAAGAAATTATCTACCATGATGAAATGAGCCTCTACCTCCTGATGAGGCACCCAAAAATTGTACGGGTGAATGGAGCCTCTTACCCTTACTATATAAAAACTCATATGTCCTCAATTTCTCAAAACATCTAGTGGTCTTATTAACACTCTCAATGGTGTATCCCTTTATAAAGGAGGCCATGAATGTTGCAAAATGAAGACAAAAAGCCAACTATCTCATAAATCTTGCAATGTTATCATATTCATCTAGAAATATGGCTAAAGCATGTCTAATCAATGCATACAAGCAAAACCCGTACTCCGCCATAAGTATACCCTCATGAGGTAACTCATCGAACTATCATCGGAGGCTATCCCTCATATTATGATTCATATATATGTCAATGAAGGCCCTAAAAACATCTCCCAAGTAATAAGAGGGTTCCCACCTGGCCTAGCATCCATATGGGCACATCACAATTATTTGGATGTCCCAAGCAACTGCAAAAAACCAATATAGTGAATTGCATGGGTCTGAACTAATCCAACACTTAAATAAACTTATGACAAGTGGTAAAAAAATTCATAAGGATCATCAGCCTGCTCACCCTAGAACTATAGGAAGTCCATCTTCTTGAATCTCTAATACCTATGCTACTTCTAATTTGACATCTCAGCAATGACTGCAACCATAGTCCCTACCCCTGAAATAGGCATATCATAGACCTTCTGTGCAATGAGTGATTGACCTATATTCCCTAAACAACTCGAGACTGCCGCACTAGAATCTGAACTGCCGGTTGCTGGCCCACCTGAATTAGAGTTTTTGATGGATAGCATACCACATCAAGAAACATAGGAATAGCCTACTTTGGAGTCTCTGGCCCATTTTATTTTTGTGAACCCTGTGGCATACTGCCTTATTCCATAATCACCAACTCACCTAGGACCTTAAGTAGTATGTATTGTATTAGTGGGGCTTTTATATACTGATGAGGGACATGCTCCTCACCTTGCTCAATCTCAAGTTCTAGGGATGTTGTTATGGAATATCCTTTTATTTGGGTTTCTCACCTAGCCCTACCCATAGCTCTGCCCCTACCCCTACCTCTATCTTGGACGGAATTATCGAGAATATAATGGTCATCTCGATCAACTATATCCCTAATCATAATGATCTATTAAATAAAATATGCAAGGACTCGACATATGCAAAAACACCATGCTAGAAAAGAATGAAAGGATATTTTTTCTAGAGATCGATAGCCTCTCGTTGATATGTAAAGAATTTCTCCTTACTGATCCGTAAAACTTTACTAAACTTGGCTTGTATACAATGAGACCTACTGTAATGACCCTCAAGGTCATTTATGATAAATACACAACATTTTACATTATAAAGCATCTTATTAGTTGCCCAAAGTCATTTATATGTTGCTGGGACCGGTAGTTTGGTTCCCTGGAGGCTCTGTTGAGAAATATCTCAAATTGCCTGTATTAGAACCTGAAACTAAGTACTCATTGACCGGTATTTTGATATCATTTTTGTTGTTGATTGGCTTAATTCATTTTATGACACGGTTAACTGTCAAATAACTGTTTTCCATTTTGAAGGTATACCTAAAGGTCATTCATCGTTTATATCAAGGCCCGAAAGGTGATATCTAAAGGGTGTATCAATATATTATTTGGGTCAAGGACTTTGTGTTTGAGACCCCTAACATCTATTTAGCATGACCTAAAAATTAAATTGTGATGGTTTCTACATTCCACCTATAGACAAGCCTAATCCCTGCCCAGAGAAAGTGGCAGTGGGCTCGTACTAGCTACCCACCAGAAAAGGGAAAGGATATGAAGACAAGGAATAAGAATAACACAAAAAAATACACAACTGAATATGACTCCCTAGAACCTGGTATCGTGGATATAGAGCATTTATATAAAGAAAGATGCAAAATACAACCCATAATAAGGCAAGAACTAAAAATAGTTATCCAAACTCCAAGTAGAAAAGCTTTATAGCCAAGAGACGGAAGGAAGGCTGGTCAACATAAACGCCAAACTACTCACCATATCTCCTGAGTAGCACCAAGTTAGTCCGCACGATCGTGTTCGCCTTGATAACTCATACTAGGACTTGCATAAATAAAAGATGTAGATGTGTAGCATGAGTAGAAAAAATAATGGATGCCTAGTAGGAATCATAGGATGACCGAGAAAAAGTAAGTATAAGAAAGAAAAGAGCAACTAAAAGTAACTAGGTCACTAGCACATCATTTACAACAGGAATGGCAACAACAAATAGAACTTGTGAGTGAAGTGAAAGGACAACTCTCGGTGTGTGAAATATTGGCTAGCTGGTATGAAGGAGAGACACTAGCAAGGTACAACACAAAAACTCGGGTCAAAAGCATATCATGACAAAACATTACATGTACCTGCAACTTCAACTTAACAAACATAATAAAGGACCAATAAATGAATACCAAACCATCAACCAGCTAAGCTAAAAACAATTACAATTGGAGCATGGATAGTACCTACCAGAGACAAAAAGGAACAAATAAATTCTGCTAGAAATCAAACACAGATGGCACCTTATTCTATCAGTAGGTACACTCAGGAAAGCAAGTAACCTAATAGGTACTCCCCCAATAAGTCTTGAAGAGTGCAAGCCAATGCGTAGAGATGCAATTTGTAAGGGTGATAGAAAATTAAATAAGTTCCCATAGAATCCCTCTATATAATTCTGCTAGGAGCAACCCCAGAGAAGCTTCCCCGTATTATTACCAAATCTACCCAAGTATAGCCCTCCCCCAACCACACAACATACCCCAAGCATGACGACCCAGGTCGGAGGGTCCATGGAATGATCCAATCCCACATAAAAAATCTTCGTAAAATCCAACCAGTTCCATCGTAATTAGTGCCAAAAGGACAAAACTCAAGCTCAAACCATATATCATATCTCAGTGGAAACTCAAGTCCATCTATGTAGGCAAAAATCCATATCTCAGTAAAACCCAATTGTTGTAATGTAGGCAATATATATAAATCAATGTGATAGTAAGAAAATAACCATAAATGGTGTCAGAATATGGCTCCATACTGCACATGAGCGCAGTTATGGAGGTTATAAGTATATACATGAAATCAGTTTCTAGTTATTACTTTGTCAAAATCCTTTGAAAATGTTTAAT
>JBDJHY010152838.1:0-12830 GCA_039654485.1 Withania somnifera
CTAACATGACACTCCAGCTCGAGGAACGTGTAACTTTATAGACTTTAACACGTGCATCTTTATGAAGTCTAACTCACAAGGACATGAAAATTCATAATAAATTATGTAAAATTTATATACAGTAATAAATAACCATGAAGGAACATGCAAGGGAAGGGTAATCTCAATATATAATATGAATTGGAAAACCCTAGCAATTTCTAATATGAAATTTTAATTTCGAACAGAGGGATTTGGACAAAGGGGTGAAGAAGACTCTCTCTTGTTTTCTCTTTTTTTCTTTTGTTAGATATCTATCATGCTTTGGTTTATGAATTTGCATAAATATTAGGGCTCAAGGGTATATTGGGAATATAACTAATTTCCATATATTTTAACTCCTTAATATACCCTAAAACAATATTTCTTGTATAGTAATTAGTAGGATAAAAAGTCATAAATAACCTTGAAAAAATGGGTAAGTTTCGTCAATCTTTTGCCCAAGCGTGAAACCAGTCATGCTACGGTTTAAAATGTTTCTGCCTTTTAGACGTGGAATGCTTGGATAGGAGTTAAGCCTCATTAAGATTCAGTCTTATGTTTACCAACACGGCTGACCCCTAAACGTGAAAGGTCTATGCATTAGCATGGTCAAAAACTTTCTACTCTAAACTTGGATTGACACATGATTTGTTGAGTTGAAAACTAGAGTAAAAGACCTTTTTATTGATAGATATTTGACACAACTCCTCATATATTGATAAATAGTATTGTTTGAAGTTTTCCCATGTAAAATTTAGCTTTGCATTAGGAGTATCTTATGACCTTGAATCATATTAAATAGTACTTCCATATTTTAGAAATTATTTTATCACCTAGGAATACATGGTAACTCATGGAAATAGTATTTAAACATGAACGTAGAATGGTTTAAAATTCTAGCTAAAATTTAGGGGTGTTTCATTTAATCTTTAAAACCAACAATATTTTGAAATAACATATTTATCCTTTCCTCCATTAAAACAACCACAAAAATTTTCTTAGTATGAAACAATGCAACAATAGGATAGGGAAAAATGATAAGAAACATTTAAATACAAAAATGACTTTGAGTGTTATTACATTATCCACCATAAAAAATCATGTCTGTCCTCGAATATAAGAAATAAGAAGTACTTGAGATGTCAAAAATCTTGGGATATCATCTATACATATTAGACTCAATCTCCATAGTAGCCTCCCCAATCGATCGATGTCTCCACTGAAACTTCAATGAAGGTATCCCTTCAGTCCTTAGCTTTCACACATATCTATCCAATATGGCCACGGGCTCCTCCTCAAAGGTCATGTATGGATCAAAACTCACGGAATCCCACTTGATCACATGTGACTCATTGGTCTTATACTTTTGAAATATCAAAACATGGAACACTAAATGCACTGCTGAAAAACTTAGTGGAATATCAAACTTATAAGCAACCTCACCCTTGTGCTCAAGGATCTCAAAAGGGCCAATGAATCTAGGGAAAATCTTTTCTATCTTCCCAAATTGCATTACACCTCTATAGGTGACAATTTCAACCATACAAAATCACCTTCAATGATCTATGGGTCTCAAAATCTCATATTAGAATAACCTTTCAACCTACTCAGACCCATATGCAGTCTGGTCTGAATCACTCTAACTTTCTCCATTAAGTCTTGTAACAAGACTGTGTCCCAGGGTTTATCCTCATAAGCATCAGACCACCTAATAAGTGTAATGTCCTATACTTGAATTGTGATTTAAAATATGTTCCTACGCTTTATAAATTGAGAAAATGCTCCTAGGTTACCGAGAGTATTGACCAAGACTCATGGAATGCTACCTCACTAGTTGTGATCCCAACTCATGAGGCGGATCCAAAGATTTTGATGTTCTCTCACCTTGATATGAGTCTATTCTATGATCAAAAGGTGAATATCACGATCATGCATGAGCCCTAAAGATTCATTTTTATGCCCAGTTCCACACCATGAGTTGTGGCCATACTACGACTCGTCATATAGAATCTTTGAGTAAGGTGCCAATTCTAATAGAAAAGTTAAACCCCACGATTCATGAAGTGACACCCCATGAGTCGTGATGTGACTCGTGGGGTAGCGCCATTAGTTTCTAGTCCCATTTAATAAAGGGTCATTTTGGTAAATTTATAGACTCTTTTTCCTTAATCCTATGTAATTTTGAACTCAATATTGGTTTGTATTTAGGCTCAAAATACATATTCCCTTTTATTCTACAATTAGTCAAATCAATCTTGGGTCTTGTCAGAAATTTCTCTCTAGAGTTTCAAGAAGTAAGGTTAGGGTTCTTCTTCAAATCCAACCAAGAGTTCTCCTAATCAGGTATATGGGCTTATGAACAAGGATCCATTTCATCCTTATGCCTAAAATACCTTTTCTTAAGGAATTAAAGTTCTAAAATCGGGCTTAGGGTTTTTAATTTCTATATATTAAAATTTGTCTTATTACATGATTTCATGATAATCTTGAGTTATAATTATGAAGCTTGTATGATAATTATTAACTTGCATAGTCCTCATGAGTTAGAATGATTTTGGAAGTTGTAATAGAAATTGAATAGAATTTTGAAGTACTAATTAATTAAATTTTTCAAAGTTTCTTATTAAAGTTGAATTGAGTATTGAAATGTCGTATTTACTTTATTTTTACATCATTTTGAGCATGATTTGTAAGAAGGTATAAATGGAGAAGTTTTGGATAACTAAGCCTCATTGAAGAGTTTTGATGGTTTTATGCTTAAACTTATAAGCTGAGAAGAAGAATTATGAAGAGTCTAATTGACTGATCTTTGCCCAAAGTGGCTAAATTGACAGTTGTAGCCAAACAAGTCAAGGTTTTTCTAGGTGATTTTATTTGAGAATGTCCACTAGTCGAGATGAGTTTAAAAGTACAAAGTGAAGTGTATGCATTTTTTTATGCGAGGAGTACTAGTACCGAGAGGGTGGGATGAGTATCATATAGCCAAAACCTTTGTAATCAAATATAGGGATTATATTACAGACCAATGAGTGTCTTATGATAGACTTAGTGGATCCACTATGGAAAGTCATAGGTTCATACACTAGAAAGGTATGGAGGCCCCTCTACATGGGGTAATATGTAGACTTCATTACTAAGGAATAAGGTGTGTTGGTTATAAAAACCCTCGAGTGAAGTGAAGTTGTAAGTTTGAAGTAAAGAAATTGAAACAAGATTTTTAATAGTCTTTATTTCTTTGTAAAAAACTATTGAGTCTGAAGCTATTTAACTGAGTGTATTTGTTACTATCGAAAGTGAAGCTTTTTAACTTATTCCTATTATTAACTGACTTAATTTAGTTGAGTTGGAGTTGAGTTGATCATGTATTGTATGGTATCTCTTATGTTCTGTTATAGCCTGTTATTACACATGCTCACATATCTAGTATATTTCATCTACTAATTTCATACTCGTTGCTTCATGTTTATGCCATACATATCCTTCTATCCGTCTGGATGTTCATGGTCGATTACATTTTTATGTCTTAGGAGATAGAAAATTGGTGACTTCTCATTGTATTGAGGGAAAATTATGGAGCTTATATTTTGTTTTATATATAGTAGAGTCAGCACATTAGTTTTATTTCATTATTTTTTATTTAGAGACTAGAAATAGACTTTTCTAGTAGTCCGAGAGTTAGCGTATAGAGGATTTTAGATAGATGTTGATTTATTATTGGATATTGAGTCTTTAGTTATTGATTTATTTATTAATTAACTAATATGAGGTACACTATTGCGTATACTTATTCATTAATATTATTTCCGTTGAATGTGGTGTAAAAGTTATGCATAAGCCAAGGATCCATCCAAGGATACTGAGGAAACTTAGTGGCTAAGGATGCCAGTCCCTCCTAGGGGTAAAGGTATGCTCCGGAGATTGTTATCGATATGCGTAAGAGGATGGACATATTTTTTGAAATTCTTTCTCCTCATTTGGTTTAGGGAAGGAGGGTAGTTATATTGGGTAGTTATATAGACATTGGCAGGTTAATAGTATATTTAGAGCACATTGGAACGACAAGTATTAGTAAAGGGAGAGTCGACAGTGTAAGAGGGCCAATACGGGTCTTTCTGAGTTGAATCAGTCTAAATATTATGGTTTTACACAACAACAACAGAGTTATAGGGGACTGTCCCCTTTATTCTTCAGTGCTCCTTCAAAGAACTATGTGCCTTTAAAAAATCAACAAAATAATCCAACTCAGTCAGCTTTACAAGGTAGTGTTCCTATAGTTTGGAAGTGTGGTAGGGTTTATTTTGGTTAGTGTAGAGCGAGATAGAATGGGTGTTTTATGTGTGGCTATGTTGGTCATGTTATTTGAGATTTTCCTACAAGGAGTTGTTATTTCTACGGGTTGTCGGTACATAGGTAGAGAGATTACCCTACAGTCAAATAGGGTGGTGCCAGACCACAGGCTACTCCTCTAGTAGCATGCCCGCCTCAGTAGCGTGTATCTTCTAGTACTAATGGAGGCCAGCGCCAAAACTATTTTTATGCTTTTGGCTCAAGATAGGATTCGGAGAAATCAGTTAATGTCATGACAGGAATGTTGGAGGTTCATAGCATTGATGTATATGCATTGCTAAACCCTGGAGCTTCCCTTTCTTTTATATCCCTTAATTTTTCTTGAGTCTTTTTCTATTTCTACACTTTTTGGTGATCTTATTATAGCTTACTTGTGTCTGTTCTAAGTATGGTTGTTCCAATTGACCTTCATAAGTTAGATATGGTAGACTTTGATATTATTCTAGGAATGGATTAGCTCTATTCATGTCATGATGTAGTTGATTGTAGGACCCAAGTCATCCATTTCCAAATTCATGATAAGCTTGTTATTGGAGGTAAGGTAGTATTATTATTCCCAAGGGTAGGTTCATCTCATATCTAAAAGATACAAAGATGATTTCTAAGGATTTATCTATCATCTTATTTGAGTTAATGATTCTAAGTTTGAGACTCTTGATATTCAATCAGTCCTAGTTATTAGAGAGTTTCTTGATGTGTTTGTTGAGGATTTTTACCTAAAGTTACTCCTAGAAGGGAGATAGACTTTGACATACATCTCATTCTGAGAACTCAGCCCATTTCCATTCCTCCATATATAATAGCACCAATTGAGCTTAGAGAGTTGAAGGATCAGTTAGTGAATCTCTAATACATGGGGTTTATCCGTCTCAGTGTGTCTCCCTTTGCTTCCCCTATCTTGTTTGTGCAAAAGAAGGATGGATACCTCTATATGTACATTAATTACCTCGGTTGAAAAAGTACACATTAATTAATATGTATCACGTTTCAAGAGTCAATGATTTGTTCGATCATCTTCAAGGTTCTAGTCATTTTTCGAAAGCTAATCTTCGTTTTGGCTGTCATCAGCTTAAGTTCAGAGAATTTAATATTCCAACTACTGCTTTCAGGACCCGTTATGGCTATTTTTAGTTTGTGGTCATGTATTTAGGTCTGAATAATTCTCCTACAACTTTCATAGTCCTCATAAAAAGGGTGTTGAATTCATACTTAGTCCTCCTTATAATTATTTTCATTGATGATATTATTGTTTACTCCAGAAGTGAGGAGGAGTATGCATACCATCTTTGAGTTGTTCTTTAGATCCTTATTGAGAGTTATCTTTATGATAAATTATATAAGTGTGGGTTTTGTCTTAGGCCATGTTCCTTCCATAGTCATACCATTTCCAACGAAGGTATTTCGGTAGATTCCCAAAAGATTGAATTTGTCAAAAATTGGCCTAGACTAACTTCTCCTTATGATATCTGTAGTTTTAGGGGTCTAGTTGTAATGATCCTCAAGGTTATTTTTTAAAATTTTATGAATTTTAACTATTTTACCCTTTCTTAAGTTGCAAATGCCAAACTAAGTTTGATTCTATGGCTGGTCTAGGAACAAAATGAGTTTTGAGTAATATTTTCGAAATTTGAGTTATAAAGCTTTAAAGTGTGAAGTATGGAACTCTAGGGGTCATTTGGAGTTCAGGACCTCGAAAAGAAAATTCGTCAGGTCCATTAGCTCTAAAATGTCGGCTTTGAGTAGCACCTTTGTTTTCTATTTTAGCCTATTCGTATTGAATTTGGGTGGTTTTATGGGATAAAGTTGAGTTGTAAAGGAGATGATTGAGGTTGGTCAATATTCAAACATGAGTACCTGGAATAAAAATTCGATGATTTCATTGGATTGGGGAGGTGCTTTTGGCCTAAAATGAGGTTTCTTTTATATTTCTTGAGCCCCGGGAGTATTTTGTTATTTTGGTGTATTTAGCTAAAAATTCACCCTTATCAAGTATCGGGTCAAGGAGACCTAGTACGCATGTTCTAATTGTTCTATTGATTCTAAAATATCAAATTTAGTATGGTTGTATATATGGTTTGTTTGCATGATATTCTGAATGAATCCTGAGGGGTCATTCCAAGCAATTTGAGTTTATATGATTTTGATTTCAAACAGCTGGTGATGCGGTCAACCAGCCTTCTCCATCTTAGCTGGGTTCAGATGCATTTGTGGAGAACTAGGATTATGGTTCTTTACGCTCGCAGTGATGTTATCTCGTTCATAGAGGGATCTAGTTAGGTAACCTACGCATTCATAGTAGGTGGCCATGTTCACGAATGTATCTGTTCATTAGCAGTTTATATTCCAAAAAATCCATAAACTATTTCATATTTCTCAAGCAAACTCTCAATTTTCATCCGAAATATGCTAAATTTAGGAGAGGAATTCAAAGATAACTACTAGGTATGATTTCTAAATCCATTTTCATCAATTTCCCATCCCTTTAATATGATTATTACACAACAATTGAAGGCTTTTAGCCAAATTATGGTAGTTTTATGCATGAACTCGAAAATTGATAAAAAAATGATTTTCCACCACGAACTGGATTAAACTACTACTACTGGAATTGGAATCTTAGTGATTAACTATTCAATATTATATTGAATATTCTAGAGCATAAGGATTAATATAGCGATCTATAATTTCGATTTATCACAATTATCTTTCAAATAATGGGTAACATGTTTTTCATGATAAAGTTTGGGTTTTGACCCTTTGGACCGCGGGTGAGTTTTTTAATTAACTCTAAAATATAGAATCATGGATATTGATTTTCATGTCTTCTCGTATGTATTGTCTTTTAAACTAGATTACGTTCATTTGGAGGCTCAAGAGAAAGGAAAATCTCATGATTAAGATATTTTTCTTCACTTCTAATGCAAGTTGAGGTTCCATGGTCTTTGTATAAAGTTATGATGTGTATTTTGTGTTTCATTATTTGAGATTGGTGAACTTGGACAAGAAGTTATCTCATAAATTAATAGGCTGATTATCATGTGAAATAATTTGAATATATTAAGTCATTGAAATATCCACAGTAATGGGTAATTACTTGGAAAATGGTGAGATCATTGAAAATGGAAATTTATATTGTTGTTGTCGTAACCTGTTCACAACTTGATTGTTCTTGTGATGATTTAGGCATATTGATATTGTTGTTGTGGTAACTTAGTCACAACTTGATTAAATTATAACTCGAATATGATGATATTTTTTTTTTGCGGTAACTTGCTCATAACTTGATTAAATTATTACTTAAACAAGTTGATATTGTTGTTGTGGTAACTTACTCACAACTTGATTAAATTATAATTTGAACATTTTGTTGTTGATGTTGTGGTAACTTCCTTACAACTTAATAATGATTGTGGATCAGGTACTACACCGGTATGGAAAGATAAAGTGATATATATAGATGGAATGGGTACCAAGCTAGTACAGAAGAACAAAATGATATATACATATGGATTGGGTACCACGACTATACGGAAGAACAAAATGATATGCGTAGGTATTGGGTAAAACACCACCATAGGTTCATGGACCTTGTAATCCCCCCATGGGTATTGACTACAAATAATATCCACAACAGGTGTGTATATTTAGGACATACATGCATCATGAGAACTTGTACATTTATATTGCATTTACATTGATTTGATCTTTTTTGACTTTTCTTCCTGATTGATACTTACACCAACTTGATGTTTGTTGATGATTGAAGATTACTTGATGTTCATTGATGGTATAGGATTATACACTTGTTGATATTTGATGATGACTTGATATGTATTGATAATAATTGAGGCCTTTTACCTTTTTTGGTAATTAGAGATGATCAGAGGTTTCTGTGAACCATTGAATTATGAACTGTTGACTGGGCTGATGTACTATTTATGAACTATCTATCGGTTGTTGATCGAGGTTGGATGGAAAGTAAGGGGATCATCATTGTATAGTTAGACCAGCCAATGATGGTGCTGAGTACCACTCTTTTTGTACTCACTCTTGTCTTTTCTGTACTTTTTTGTAGGTGCTACAGTGGACCCGTTTTGAGTTCTCGTCCCTCACTACTAGCTGCTTATCTCGGGATATTGAGAAGTGCTTGCTGCTTATTTGCAATCTCCGATGTCTTAGTTTATCCTACCTTAGTGTTATTTTTTTGAAAGAGTTATTGGGATTTATAAATCTATTTTTGTATTAAATCTTATTTAGCATCTTTATGCAATGGCTTCTTAGTCTTGGGATGTATTAGATGACTTTTGAATTTATATAAATATCTTACTTATGTATTATTTTTACTTTCCTTTATTTTGGATATAAGTTAGGATGACCTACTGAGTTAAGAAGGTACGTTCCATCATGCCTCAAATTTTAGGATATTATAAGTTGGTATCAGAGACTTAGGTCCGTAGGTACCATTATACACAAGTCAAGTTTAGTAAAGTCTCGTGGATAAGTTCCAAGACATTCTTTACTTATCCACGAGGGGCATCAAAACTCTAGGAAAACATCTCTTCACTATTTCATTTTTATCTAGAATGGTTGATTTTTATGTGCTGAGTCCATATATTTTTCTCCAGCAAATGTGAGTACCAAAGTTACCATTGACAGAGATGATTATAATATTCAAGCACTAGTTGCCCAAGGTAGAGGTCAAACTATATCTAGACCTAGGGGAAAGGCTAGGGGAGCGTCCCTAGTGAGAGGTTGTACCAGTGATACCTCCCTTGTGATGGAGATTGGGAGAGGGGAGGGATATGACCCTCCTGAGTATATGGAAGCCCTATTTTTAAAGGACACTTTTCTCAAAGTCTTAGGGGTTTTCGAGAGCTTAGCACAGGGAGGTATGTCGTAGGGTTCACAGACATGATAAGGGATAAGACCCAGAGTAGAGAGCTCTATGACAGTGACTTATGATCTGGTAGGCCAGCCACTAACAACTTCTTTCTAGATAGATCATCCACCCTTGGTTCAGGGACTGGTCGGATAGCCGCTGATCCCTTACAGAGTCCATGAGTTATAGATTTTGAGTATTGGGACCATATGTTCAGTCATAGCTGAAATGTCTAATGATTAGCAACGGAAGTACGAGTAATTCCATAATATAGACCCATCTCAGTTTAGTGTAGGTAGGATGAGTACCCAAATTAGTTTATTGATACTTTTAACGAGCTACTATAGTGTGTGGGGATAGTTCAGTCTCATTAGGTCGATTATATCATATTACATCTTAGGGGGCTAGCCAAGTAGTGGTGGTTCTCCTATATTGGATCTCCTCCCCTAACTTAGGAGCTATTTTCTCGAGCCTTTCTTGATCGATACGTATCTCACATCGTGATGGATGGTCTTCGTTGCCTGTTTGATGAATTAGAAAAAGGGAGTATGGTAGTGGAAGAGTATGAGTCCTATTTCTATGAGCTATCTAAACATGCCTTAACTATCTTTCAGATGAGAGAGAGAAGATAGCCAAATTCATGAAGGGGTTAATTCATCCTCTCAGGGCATCTATATTTCTAGCCTCATATCCAGAGGGAGCCACTTTGCAAAGTTTAATCAAGGTTTCTAGAGGTCATAAGAAGTTGCACAGGGATTAGATTAGTGATAATACGGGAAAATTTCCCTGTTCCTTTATTTAGTTCTCAGGTGCCTCATCTAGAGGAGAGGATATTTTGGTCATGATATTCATTCCTGCTATCGATCACCATTTTAGGAAACCTTAAAAACTTTAGGATCCCATCATACAATAGAGAGTTCATTCAGCCTAGTAGAAAGTTCCTATTGGTCTCATCAAAGGGTTTCAGGCCGAGATGGCCACTCGGGTTCTTAGAGTTCTTCATAGAAGTTTTTAGCCCCCAAGTTTTGTTTTAAATGCTGCGATCCGGGTCATATTATGATGTACTTCCCCCCATCAATCATAGATTGTGTCTCAACAGGCCTGTCAGACCTCTCATGCTATAGTTTGGACCTCTACACCTCCGGTCGGAGGTAGAGGGGGTAGGCACACAGGTAGAGGTGCACCTACAGGTAGGGTTGTATAGTAGGTAGGGAAAGGTTCTGTTTGTGCTCAAATTTATACCAGGTTTGTGCAGACGAAGTGCTATTCCTTTCTATAGGAGAACCTAGGAAAAGACTTCTGACGCCGTGATTACAGGTATTATCCCAGTTTTCCATTGGCATACTTATGTACTATTTGATCTGTGACCTACTCATTATTATGTATCTACATACTCTCCTATTGGTTTTGATGTGATATGTAATGCTTTGGCTATACTTCTTCATGTGTCTACTCACATGGGTGTGTCCTTAGTGGTCGATCAGGTGTGCCGATCCCGTCTTATTGCCTTATCAGGGTACAAGACTTGGTTAGACCTATTTTTCTTAATACAATAGATTTTGATGTTATTTTGGGCATTGAATGGATTGCCCATATCAGGTTGTTTTAGATTTCCATGCTAAGGTCTTGACCATATGCATTCCTGATATTTCGAATATGGAGTGGACGGGTAAATGTTGACGTATCCTTATAGATTTTCATCTTTCCTTCATATTTAGAAGTTGGTTGAGAATTGGTGTTTATTTTATTTAGCCTTTGTTTGGTATGTTAGTGTTGATGACCATACCGTAGATTTGGTCCCTATGGTTTGAGAGTTTGTTGATGTGTTTCTAACTGACCTTCCTAGTGTTACTCCAAATAGAGATATTGATTTGGAGTCGGGCACTAAGCCCATTTCATTACTCCTTAGTAAATGGTTCCTTTTGAGTTGAACAATTAGTTGCAGGACTTACTTAACAAGGGTTTTATTCATCCTAGTATTTCACCTTGGGGTGCACAAATCTTTTTGTTAAGAAAAAGGATGGTTCCATGTGTATGTGTATTGACTATCGGTAGCTGAACAAACTAGCTATGCATAATAAGTATCCATTGCCATAATGGTTTATTCAACAATTTTTAGGGTTCCTCCATCTTTTCTAAGATTTATTTGAGGTCTGGGTACTATCAGTTGAGGATGAGGCCTTCAGATATTTCAAAGAGACTTTATGAACTAAATATGGTCACTATGAGTTCTTGGTGAGGTCTTTTGAGCTTACCAATTCCCCATCCGCATTCATGGACTTGATAAATTATCACAACCCAAAATCTTAGGTCATGATAGCGTCTACAACCCTACTGTAGATAAGACTAACCCTAGAGCCTGGAGCTACGTACAATGGGCTATAAGCTCTCAAAACAACCAATGCAGCAAAGGAAGGCATAAACAATACATAAAGAACGAAAGCCAGAAGGAAATCATACATAACCTAAATCCTAAAACTTGGTGTCAGTTGTATATAGAGATACTATACAAAAAAAGAAAGATACAAAATACAAATAACTTCTAAAAGGATAATACAATGCAGGGCCTATTGTAGACCGAATAAAGCAAGCCAGAATCATGGAAACTATGGTCGACTAGAATAAAAAAGCTCACCGTAATCTCCATAGTCGGTTAAATCTACTTCACACAATCATGGTGTCGCTGATAACCCCTGTCGGTATCTGCACCACGGAAAAAGGTACCAAAGTACTGCTTGAATACCAAAAAAAATACCCAATAGACATCATCAGCTGACTAGGTTAAAATAACATGAGAGTAATAAAGGCGAGGAAGTAAAACAACTCAGTAGTAGTAAGTAAGCAGTAATAAAAGCAGTGAAACTAATAATAAACAGAGGGGTAAGATATCGAATGTGCCAGTATAGATCTATATGAATTAACATGGTAGCCGCAATCTACAAAGACCAGTATCAAAAACCCAAAACAAAGTAAGGAAACATACCTATGCTCCAGCTTAGTCAAACCCCACTAATCATGATACCATATACGCATGAACCATGAAAAACGATCGAATAGAAGGATGCCGCTAAATAAGGAATAGAAAGTAAACATACAAAATCTACCAAGCATCCCATACCACCGGTAAGAACAATCAACATAGAAAAAACCTACCTGGTACCCCATCCCATCAGTAAGCACAAATAGCACAGCAAAACCCACTATGACTCCCCCTTAAGCCCGGTGAGCACAGGCCATACTAAGGAAATACATAGGGGTACAGGAAAGTAAAGTAGAACACTACCATCGGACACACACACACTATCAGTGTCAATAATCAACCTTGGATACATAGCCTATCAGTGCTGGTCATATGCCTCTCCCTCGTAGCATCAGTGCTAAATCTTAGGGCCTCAAACCCTATCAGTGGCACGCCTGGAGTGCAAACAGTAAATATATAAATGTATCAACACAACAGTAATAATAAGTTGACTAACAATAGAAATAGAAAGTAAACAGATTCTAGGATCGTCCAAAGGCCACCAGCTAAGAGCACATGTCACCACACTCGTCGCGTAACAACTAAAATTGTTCCCAAGGTGAT
>JBDJHY010152849.1:0-12830 GCA_039654485.1 Withania somnifera
CAAGAAAATACTCAGCTTCTTAACCAGCTCACTGAGTTCATGAAAGACAAAGAAAAATTGAAAACCTTAAAAAATCCTATTAACCCTACAACCATAATTCCTACACAATTTCAGTTCAAACTTATAATACCACCTACAATATCATCCTCTTAAACCTTACAAATAACATCCTCTTCAACCTCACGAATAACAACAACTGATAAATTGAAATATAAACCAGAATTTATTAGTGCATATGAACAGATAAGTAAATTCTATGATTATAAATCTAACCCATATATTTTGAGGGGCTCCAAAATGAACAAATATTCCAGATATTTGTGTGGTGAAAATTCTAGTCCTAATATAGTTTTAAAATTATTTACCTATGGATTTATTAATAAAATCATAATTAATGATACTTTCTACAACATTGCACAATTGTCAAGTATAATTGTGGACTCTACTAAGGCAAAGATGGAATCATTTGGCAAAGGTATCTATGGAATACAAATATTTGATGCTGCTACTGATATTATTGGAAAACCCATAGTCATTTGTCAACTATTCAAGATAGGAAAAAATAATACAATTAATGGAGATGATGAAAGTTGAAAACAACAGATTCCTTATACTATTGATAAATTCCAAGAATGGCTAAGTAATAAAAGATTCATTGGACTTATGATATTGAAATCAAAGATATCAGACATTATAAAAGCTCGAAAAACTTGTATCATCGGATCCTCAAAAGGAGGCAGTGTGGAAGAGATTATTACATTGTACTATAACAATGATATATTAACACAAGAAGATACTATTGAATTATCCCTGATGCATGATAGAATCATGAATTTGAAATATGTACATGCAAAAGAGACAATAGAACAATAGCATCTATTAATTGGACAAAGAAAAATGCCTGTTATTAATACTAAAAATACTACTACTACCTGTCAGACTAAAACAGAAAAATCTGATCCCTTCTGAAAGCCCAATATAACCCAAACGTATTATTGGGGATCATGTAATTCCAATACATAAAGCCCAACATATTACAACCCTATGCAAATACAAAAGGCCATATTATCATTGGAATTATTTGACAAAAAGGAGATAAGCAGAAAAGGACAAGCAATCAATGAATATCAGAAATTAGTGGAAGAAACAAGCTGACAAGATAAAAAATTGCTGACAAGCCTACAAGACATAAAGTTGCTGACAAGATTTATTATCTTTTGTATTATTGAAATACCTAAGCAATAATGTAAAAAAAATTGTATTATTTCTGAAAAACTTATGTAAGCAATGATATAAGAAATCTAAGGAGGTTATCTATATAAGGAGCCTTATTGTAACATTGAAAAAACAAATTTTGAAGTTTAAGAATCTTTGAAAAAAAACACTTTATCATATCTCTTTATGTCTAGCTAACCCTTTCTCTAGTCTAAGATCTGAGATACAAGTGATATTAATATTTTGAAAGATAAGTTCTAAGAAAATGATTGAACCAAAACATTTACTTTGACAAATTATATCTAGGAACATATTAGTTTAAAATCAGAACTCTTAAAATCTTTAGAGGACATTCCGTTGAGAA
This sequence comes from Withania somnifera, assembly GCA_039654485.1. NCBI lineage: Eukaryota > Viridiplantae > Streptophyta > Magnoliopsida > Solanales > Solanaceae > Withania > Withania somnifera. Next base: position 1,580 of record JBDJHY010152849.1, read on the forward strand.
GATCATTTGCTCCTAGGCTATTATCCCTTAAATATTTCAGGTGAGAAAAGAATTGGGGAAGACTGAGCCAAGGAAGGTTGATATCTCCGGTGATCTGAAGATATATTAAGAGGTATGTTTTTAATTCTATGTATTTTTTATTATAATTTTGATAAGTGTATGTTTTGTGTTTATTGTTTTAGTAGAATGAATCTTTCTAGTAGTAAATATCATGATATATAATAGATCTTAGACTACTTAAAAATAAACATGAACAAGGATAAGATATTAAATGCTTTCTTTATTATTACCCATATACTAAGTTTAATTGCTTCTGTTATTATAACTTTATTATTGATATTATCTAAGCTTTTTATCATTAGTTCTTCAATACCCATCGATTGTTTTATGATTTTAACATAATTTATGGATTTCAGAGTGTAAATTTAAGGATTTCTTTTGGGAAACCACGCTTTGGTATTTTTGAGATTCGAAGGTCGATTTTTACCTCATTTTTTTTATGAAATTTCATATTTGAGATCCCAAAATATGAGTAACATTACTTTTGAAAAAGTTCCAAATTTACCCTTATGCCTTGATTTTGAATTTTTTGAGATGATTTTTTTACCCAATTTCAAAAACAGCACTCTGGATATCATCGTTCATATTTTCTCATGATTAGTTAATATTTGACTAGATTTTATGGATTTGTATTCTCTATGCAAAAGGAAGGCTCACACTTAATTAATTTCTTTCTATTTAAGGCAAGTAAAGGTTCTTTACTCTCTTACAATATGTCTTCAGTGTTTTATATTGTTTTATTGGTATAGGAAGTAATGGAGACTACTGGGTATATTTGTATGGGTTAAGTGACGAGTATTCATCCAGATACTAAAGTCAAGAATGAAAGATTAAAATAATAAAATAAAAATGGTTATAAATTAATTGATTTCCCTATTGAGTTGAGGGTATTTATGTGACCTTGAGATGCTCAAGTATTGCTATTTCATTGATTCCATCCTTACTTAATTATATACCCATGAGTGATTCTAATTGAGTTGATATGATTCCTCTTTATTGTTTTTTTTCCATGAGTGGCTTTATTGATTGGTTGTGATATTGTCTCTATTCTATTATTTGCATATGATATTCCTCATTGCATAGAATATGATTTTCGAGGCATGTATGAGATATAAATGAAAAAGAAAGAAAAAGAGGATGTCATATAAAAGCAAGGACTGATGTGTGATCCTGATATTTTATATGATTGAAATGATTATGAGATTATATATATTTTCTAGTTCTTGTCGATCCACTGAGGTTTCTGCTGAGATTACGAGGTAACATGTTGCCTAGTTCATGTCGTTCTATTAATGTTTTTGCCAGGGGTATAAGGTGATGGGCTGTATAGGATATGGTGGGATTGGGTACCATATTTTGGTACAGGCATATGAAATAGACATTTATCATATTATATGGCATTGCACTGCGTATATTGTCTTGTTACACGATTGATCTTATATTTCATTTTCATGTCTAATGTGGTTTATCTTTTACACCCATTTGATATTAACATTGAGTTGCCTCATTTATTCTATTGATGAGATGATATTAAAAGCTTAAGATGACTGATTATGATGAAATTTTAGGACTTGTTTATAGTCTCGATGAGATGAGGCAGTTGTATTATTACGAAAGAGAAATGAAAATCCTCATGAAATTGATAAATTGTAAGAAATGCGTTTATTGATAATGAGTTGAAATGGCTAGATTGTTCTTAAAAGTATCAGTACTATGATGTTGTTGAAGATTAGTAATGATAAATCATTTTTCTTGGTCTATTCCTATTAGTATCAATCTCACGAGTCTATTTCTCGATAACGTCGAATGTACCCTTCTTATATGGTATAAAATTGTGCATTAGAGGTTAATCGAGATATTTAAGGACTCTTACAAAACTTTAGCATAATTAATGGGTTTCTCCCATGGATTGTGGTTTGGTTCGAGAAGGGAGGACTGTTTCTGAATGAACTAAGGATGAGATGTTGTTTGTGACATTTTAGATTGCTTTATCTTGGGTTGGCCTGTAGTGCCTTGTTTGATACTTTTGTTGTTGGATATGTATCTAGTTGTAGTTATAATTCAGGTTATGTTGTTTTCTATTGATATATCACCTATGCCCCGTATCTGCTATTGTTATCATTATGCTCTCTGCTTGAGTATGATTTGATTTGTAGCTCGATGTTTGGGAGGATTGTGGTTGGTTTGTCGGTGTAGTTGGTGCTCGTCGCCACTTTGTTTTAGAGCCATGCTAGGGATACTGCCTAAGTATTTGTTGATTTATTTTGGTACTCACTCCTTTCTTTCTATACTTGTGTAGACGCGAACCCGGTGCAACTTGATTTGATCTACCAGATCAGTTCTGAGTTTCAAAATTTGGAGAGTTGATGTAGCTGCTTGTCATCTAGAATATGCTACAAACTCTTTTATATTTTTTATTAGATTCTATTTAAGGATTTTGAAATATTCGATACCTATGTATTTGTTGGCTTTGTATTACTCAATATTTAGAGTTTTGTACACAGTAACAACAGTTTCTGGGTGATTTATTAGCTGGATTTTTGTATTGTACTTTCTTTTCTTTTGCTAACTCATTATTTTCTGTATTTACTCTTAAAATATTGTACAAGCTTACCTTTTTAGGTGGTTGAGATAGGTACCATCACGACTTGAGATTTTGGGTCCTGAAAATTGGTACTCATGCTTTCCCAATAAGAACTAGCTTGGATGGTCTTTGAGGATATAGTCGCAATTGGTACTCATGCTTGTTTATTTTGTACTTATTGTGCAGTTATTGGGCCACCTATTTTTGGACGTTGATCTGGATTCCACGTTCAGGTTTCCTTGCATTAAGATTCATAGGTAGCGGCTAATGACCTATTATTGTGAAATCGATTGATAAATCTGCTAATATGGACGAGGAGAATGCAACCAGTGATTTCAGTATTTCCAAGCCGCGTCGGAGTACTAGAAGTTTAATTTCACCAAAAAGGTTGGACAGTTACTTTTTTCAGAGGAGGAAAATCACGTCCGCGAAAAAAGTTCGTCATGTAATTAGTATAAAAGTCTGAGAATATGAGTCGAAATGGTTAAGAAAGTTCTTTTTTTATTTTAAATAGTCTCATCTCCTTTGGCGGCCTCCTCAACCCAATCTAGACTTTTACTTTAAGATTTTCAGTAATATATTTGCCTGTTCGTTATTTCCCTACAATTTCCCTACAATTTCCCTTGTGGTGTTCTGTTGCATTGTAATTGTATTAAGTAAAATTGTTAGTATATATTAATATGTGTTTTGTTTTATGAAAATTGTTAGTTTTTACATTGGTGCTTTCATTGGGAGGCCTCTAATGAAGTGTTTGTATTATGAAAATTTTAAGTTTTTAAGTTGGTGCTTTCATTGAGAGGTCTCTGGTGAAAGAAGACCCAAAACTCAAGTCCCTCAAAGACTCCATATAGGTGGTGAAAGGGTCACTCTTGAGTGATATATTTTAGATTTGATCTATGCTGCAAGATTTGGTAAATCACGTGATGGCACAAAGTTTTCAGAATGGTGCTCCTGTAATGGCAACACTTCGACCACGTCAGTTTGCTAAAGTTTTGGTGGTCAGGCACTAAAAACTCCCACTTAATATCAGAAACCGACTTTAATTTTATTATGAAGATTCCATGGAGTGAATCTCGAAGCATGGGTTTTTCAAGCAAAATGTAACTTTAAATTTTATGGAATCATATACGATCATAAGTTAACGCTAGCTTTGTTCTACTTGAACGGTGATGCATTGGAATGGTATCAGTGGTTTTATCCCAATAAACACGTGAATTGGGACCTTTACTGAGAAACTGCTAGCCCAATTTTGGAAATAAGATCATAAAGCACAAAATGGTAGGCTTGCTAAACTTATGGCAGAAGACTATGATGACTGAATACTAGAATCGCTTCCAAGCAATATCTAATGAGAGGATGCATTTTTCAGATCATGTACTAGCCTCTTTTTTTTTTTAACTTTTGGACTGATGCCTGATATTTAAATAACTATTTTAATTTGTGAACCCACAAAATTAAATGAAGCCATACGTTTATCCCATTTGTACGAGAAAAAGATCTAACCTGAGATGGGATCCATTAAACCAGTATTCAGTAAAACTTCACCACTTTTACCAACTCCTACTCATCTATATGTAGTCTCAAAGCCTTCAAATTTGATCCAGATAGTTCCAGTGGCCCAAACTACATCAAGTCACCCTCCTATGAAAAGCCTTTCCCTCAGAATTATAAAGTCATAGGGAATATGGTCTTTAGTATTCTTGTGATGAAAAATATTTCCCCAAGTCACATGTGTAAGTCACTTCCCCAACCTTTTCTATCATTTGGACAACCAGAGGTTGAAGTGACTTTACCCAAACAATTTGTATCAAATAATGCCTTAGTAGAGGAATTACAATGCTTAGAGGTTCAAGAACACTCAGCTATTTCATATCATGCCCTATCCAGAGAACATTCTACCACTAATCTCTGATTAACTATACATGTTAACGGGCTACTAGTAAACAAGTCCTTATAGATAATGCTAGCACACACAATTTCGTTCAGGCGAGGTTGGCTAACTTTCTTTAGTTGGAAGCTGAACCAACACCAAGATTTTCAGTGGTGGTAGGAAGTGGACAATGACTATGATGTGAGGGTGTGATTAGAAAAATCCCAATGACTATTCAGGGCAGCGATATAATAGAAGATTTATATATTTTATCTCTTCATGGTGCTGATATAGTACTCGGTGCTTCATGGCTCACAAATTTAGGACTTGTCTTCACTGATTATGCAAAGAAAATATTTGAATTCACTCCAAATAGTGCCAGAGTATCGTGGCAAAGGGATACATCTTCTGATGTGCAATCGGTGCAATTCCATAGTTTGAGAAGGATGGCTGCTACTGACGCAATTTCTTCCTATTTCCATCTAGAATTGGTGCCTAATTTGGTACCTTCATTTTCAACTCCCCCTGAGTTAGCAGTGTGGCTCTAAACATATGAAGATTGCGTGGTCTTGACTTTGCAATGGTTTATCCACCATTATGCTTACATAGCAAGTTCCTTAACAAATTTGCTAAATTAGGAGGTTTTTCTATGGATCCCGAAGCTCAAATAGCCTTTGAAACTATAAAGGCTAAGTTGGGTTCAACCCATGTATTGTCCTTACCAGATTTTAATCAAGAATTTTGAATAGAAACTGAGCCTTTGGGAAAAGGTATTGATGCCATTCTATCTAAAAAAAACGACACCCCATTGTTTATTTTATCCAAAAGTACAAGGACGCAGTGAGCTTCGACATATTCTCATGAGATGTTTGCCATTGCTCAGGATGCGAGTAAATGGAGACAATACCTACTTGTCAGGAATTTACTATACTAATAGACTAGAAATCCTTGAAAATACCTCACTAATCAAACCATCCAAAAATTTGAGCAACAAAAATGATAAACTAAACTGGTCGGATATGATTTTCACATCATGTACAGTTTCTAGAAACAAAATTCATTTGATGATTCCCTCTCTCGTAATTCAGGTATTTCTCTAATGGCTATTTCTGCCAGGACCTGTGATATTGAACAAGAACTGAAATTCTTGAATGAATCACATCCAGAATTATTAGCCATTCAGCAAGTGCCACAATAAGAAGTTGAGACTCACCAGATTTCCAAATTAAGGGTGGGTCGTTATTTTTCAAAGCCAGGCTTGTGATTCTGTCAAAATCACAACTACAGTATAAGTTAACGTCTGAATTTCCCGCCACAAGAATTGGAGGACATGCTGATGTGTATGCATATACCTTAGACTGGCTTTAAATTTTTTAGTGGCGAAGAAGGCATAAGAGTGTGAAATTATTTGTTAGACCTATCAGATATGTTAACAAATAAAAGACACACACTTGCATCCAACAAGTTTATTGCAACATCTCTTGATACCGGGTCAAGTTTTTGAAGATATTGCAATAAATTTTATCCCGTACATTCCTAGGTCCGAAGGGAAACTGCTAGCCTTACCGTGGTAGATCGTTTGACAAATATGGACACTTCGTTCCCTTATCTTCCACTTTCTCTACTCAAGTGGTAGTCAAAGCATTTGTAGTGGGTATAATTTGCCTTCATGACCCTCCTTGCAGTATTTTCATTGATCATGATCCACGATTTCTTCATTATTTTTTTTTTGGCAAGAAATAAATTATTTGCAAGGTTCAATATTGGCTATGAGTACTGCAGTCATCCCCAAGTCGATGGATAGTCTAAAGCTCCAAATAAGTGTCTTAAACAATATCTCCGCAACTATATTGCTTATGCTCCAACCAAGTGGGTCACAATATTATCTTAGGCTTACTTTTAGTACAATACTTCATATCAAATATTGTCTGGAATGACACCCTTTCAAGCATTGTATGGGAGAGAACCCCCAACTGTAGCCCAATATATATTAGGGAGTGCTTCTAGTGAATTGATGGAGGCTTACTGACTTCAGCATGATAAAGTTGTGCAATTGTTAAAAACTAATTTGTTCAAATCTTAAAAAAGGATAAAGAATTTTGCAGATAAACATTGTACCGAGCTAGTGTATAAAGTGGTTGACTAGATTTTTCGAAAGTTAAGACAATATCGATAAATTTTTGTGCGAGTACAAAAGGGTCATAAACTTAGGCAATGATACGTTGGTCCTTTTAAAGTCATGAAACGTATTAGAAAGGCAGCCTATACATTGGATTTACCTGTCGAGGCTAAGATACACCTTGTATTTCATGTTCTGGTACATAAGCATTGCTTGGGCGAACCTATCCAACAAATAACACCATTACAACTTCAAGATTATTTTGACCAGACTAGGATAAATGACAGGAGCAGAGTAATGTTGTGAAATCAATTAATACACCTCCTAATATAAATGAGGAGACTGCTAATATGGACGAGGAGAATGTGATGAGTGACTTCAGCATTGCCAAGTCACGACGGAGTACTATAGATGTAATTCAACCTAAAAGGTTGGACAATCATATTTGGGTAGGAGGAAGATCACGTGAGCACAGAAATTTTAGTTATGTAATTAGTATAAAAATCTGAGAATATGGTCCATAATGGATAATAAAGTTATTTTCTAAATTTGAATTGTCTCATCTCCTTCTTCTGTCTCTTTAACCCCTCTAGAATTCTGGTTTCAGATTTCTAGTATTATATGTCCCTGTTTGTTGTTTTCGTGTAATTTTTCTTGTGGTGTTCTATTATATTGTAGTTCTATTCAGTAAACTTATTAATATGTATTTGTGTTATATTGCAATTCTTATGAGTCGTTACACCTAGTGCCTATCAGATTTCTTCTATCTTATTATTGTTGTCTTTTCTTGTTTTGAGATACTTTAGACTTTTGTTGTACTGATTCTGTTATTAGAGTATTTCACTTGTGACATTCATATTTTGGGGGTGTATGTTACTTTTTGTGCTTTCATATTAAATTATCTATATCATTCCACTTGAGACTATCTTTGCTTTAGTTTTTTTCTCATTTTGTTTTATTGTTATTCGATTGTGTGATGGGTTTGTTTGTCTATTGCGGAGAGTGTAATAGGTGATATTATAATTTTATTTTTTGAAATATAACAAAAGTATTGATTGAATAATATCATAAAATTCAATTTAACAAAGTATACGTTATCTCAAAAATAAGAATTTCTTAAGCAATATATATTGTGGATGTGTGGACCAAGAAGCATCCTTAATTTATAAGTCAAAACTTTTTTCTTCAAACAAGAATTAAAAAAATATAAATGATACCAATTATACTAATTGTTCTACCATTTACTCAAAAGAAAAATCCCAATATGATTAAAAAAAAATTAATATAAGCACCTCACACTTGTCACCTGATGAAATTAATTTTCAAACACTTTGAGAGAATGTGACAAGTCCAATACATACCTAGTGTTCTCTGCTAGCTCGACTCTGCAGCTATTTATGTGGTTGTGTTTGATAATTGAGCATGAAAATTATAGATATTTATGTATGTATCTAAAGCAGAAAAGTCAACTCATTAAAGGTACAATGCAAAGCTTATAAGTTAAATTGGTTCTGAAAAAGAAAATATGATAATATTTTGAACAAATAAAAGAAAGTATGAACATAAATTGGGATAGGGAAAATAATTTTGTTTAGCTAGAACTAACATGTATGCACAACTTTATTGCTTTCTCTTTATTAACCTACAATCATTAGTAAGTATTAATTCCTTTATATTTTTATCTTTTAAATAACTGCTTGGGATCGAGTCTATGTTTGTCACTTGTACATGGTGTATGATTGAAATAGCTACTATAAATTCTTGGTGATCGAACTACTAATTTTACTTCATTTATTGACTTAAAGATTATTAAGATATATTTCATAACAAGATTTTGAACTTTCTAATGCTCAACAACTAAGAATAACCAAGAGTAGATTAGCTTACAAACTAAGCTTCCTAAAAGTTGTTAAGAATTGGTTATTTACTGCATTGATTAAGTTTATTAAGTACTGTATGACAACTTTTTAGAAGAGTTAGCTATAGTCGGTTAGATTAGCATCTAATGAACTTAAGTATATAAACACTTGTACAACTGTTTTGTCACAAGTTCAAGTTCTCGGGACGCGCAAATATCTACACTAATCTCAATAGTTAGGAGAATCCTCGTAAAAATTATGCGGAAGACTTGTGATTTTAAGAAGTTATAACAATCATCAGACTAATAATCATGACTAAAATAATTTAATAACATGATACATGAATTTAGAAACCTTGTTCAATCAAGTAAAATTGCAACAACCTAAAGACCTAGCTAGACATTCACAAAAACGTCCTAAATACTGAGTGTGACACAATAATATAAGAGTTACGTAAGTAAATAAAGACACCAATTCTGCTAGAAATGAAGGCTGAGGTGGATGTGGATTATTGTCCTCTCCTATCAACTTCGATAACTAACCTACTCCGGTATACACCCTAGAAAATGGATGTAGGAGAGTAGGATTGATACAACACAAGTATTGATAGTCATTGTCAGTATTGTTAATCCACATAAACGTAATATACGATCAAGAAAAGAATAATCATGACACCTTAACTAGATATAATTCCACCTTGGTTGCATTAACCGTATCATGTTTTTCTCAAATTAGCTCTAACATTCCAATTATTCTCCCAATTCTAGTAGTATAACATCTAACTCCAACACAGTTTAGTCCCACAAAGTCATATCATCAACCACATTTCAATGCTAATCTAACGCTATCACCCCCTTTTTACATTACTTCTATGCTCACCCACATTCTTAGGATCAACCTACTAATCATGAATACTTCATATTAAACTCTTGTCTAACAACCAACGTATGAAAAGTAAACACAAAACTTTACCTTCTCAGGTAATGACACATAATTAGTCTAAAAAATGCAGTCAATTAGAAAATACAAATCAACTCATACTTCGATAGCCACACAAGAGAACTCAAGTTTCGATAACAGACCTTCACAAATATTCCTTGGACATTGTAAATTTAATTATTGGAATTTTGAATCATTTTCATGAGATTATTCGTTGAGAGTATCACTTTCAGTGACTTCAGTACCAATTCCTTTATTACTACCAATAGTTAGTGGGCTGACCGACACCAATCCCACTGAATGGCATATACTTTGCAGGTCTTATTGACGTTGTCCCAATATATGCAAATAATATCATAATGTCACTGTAACATCAGTACTAATTAACGGTCACGTAACAATTAATAATTCTTTCAAAGTTTAGTTTATTAAAAAATATTCATCTTTTACTTTCGAGCTTTATCAAGGTATATCATGACTATCTTAGTTCAAGAAATTATTTTCATACATAATTATTGTGGATTCATATATTTCATTTATAAAAATTTTAGTCCTCTCACGTCTATTAATTTCTTGATAATCAACAAGCCATTCACGACCATCAATATGAGGAGTTATCATTATTCAGTTGGTTATCATGGACACAATTTAGTCAATTGGCATAAGATTTCTTTACCAACAGCTAAGCCATTCATGGGCATCAATTGATCACAAAAATACTATCCTCTGGCTCTCATGGGCTCTCAATAGATAAAGTATGTTCATCAACATCAATTCAAGAATGTCATAAAGTAAATCACCATGATGTACCTAAACATACAATTCACAATTGAAACTTTCATTAGTCGTTAATTATTCAAGTGTTGTTAACTCCTCAGTTACCAGAAACTAGGCCGTAACATTACTCTCGGAACTCACCACATTAAAACCTACCATTATTCTCTATGTATTTTTACCTAATATAATATCACATTTGTAAAGGTAATTGATTCACACTCTTATTACCAACACCATCATTACCGGCCTTAGGCATCGTCTTCTTCACTCACAACATAGGTAAATACACATGATTCATTACCTTCATAATTTCAGTAATTACATGACTATGATGACTAAGAAATATCATATCCACATATTATTTCACGATGATCTCCTTTCGAGCACATAACACATAGTATCATAAAACTGTATATTACAATTCAATAACATTTGGTCCATCAATGATGTCTTTTAAGAGATTTAAGCTAAATATTATATTTAATATGATTTAACTTCTTTCTCCCATTAATTCTATATTATGAATATATAAAATACACAACTACTCATTAAATCAAACCTAATTGGATACCAAGTTTTCTACAAATTCCATGAGTTTAGCTCCTATTCCGTGAGACTAGGTTGATGAAGGAGTTTACAAGGGAATTCCATAAATATATTTTCATGGTGAGCTCTTCTTTTTTGTTAAGGGAGGCAAAGAAGGAGGAGGGTTATGATTCTTGAATAATTAGGAGAAGAAGCCCTTACATTTATTTTTCATAATAAGGTCTAAAACAAGTTAAAACCAATATTGAACTAGCTGGTCTGACATAAATTATCGTTGAAACAAAAAGTGTTTTGCTATATCGATACACGACCTTGGTGGTAATTAATTTTTTTTAGAATTTAATTCTTTTGGCTTGAATTTCTAAGAAAGGCATTGGTCTTTGATGTGACGTTATTTTACATCACATTGCACATTAAAACTGTCACGTCCCGATTTCTCGGATCATGATGGCACCTACTATACCACCAGTAGGAGAACCAAACCCCGTAGTCCGTAG
>JBDJHY010152868.1:0-12830 GCA_039654485.1 Withania somnifera
ACTTGGGGAAACTACTGAAATGCTCTAAGATGTAAGACACTGCATATTTATCATAAATGACCCTAAGGGTCATTACACATGCGGGGCACGCTTGTCGGAACTGAAAGTAAACTTCGCCATGAGGTTCCTAACGTTAACAGGAACCCATGCTCCAAACTTGAGCATAATTCGAGTGCGTGAAGGCCATCAAAACAACTCAGACAGTTTTAACTACAAAGGAGACAAAGATGCAATCTTTACGGAATTAGACGTTAGAATTTGATGAATTAATTATGCTACGTAGCAAAATAGACTCAAGGAATGATGAATTATTCAACAATAGGTGAGTTATGTCATGCGTTCATCAACTTCACCACTTGGGGCCATTAATGGAGGAAATTTGGGTTTTTCAAGAATTAACACAAAGAAGGAACTTACCAAATTGCATGGAAATCGAAGGAGCAACACTTAGGGATCTTTATCAACTTTGGTTTGATGTTTGAAATGAGTTTTCGCATAGAAACGGAGTAAAAACAAATAGAGTTTGTTGAATAATGAATTGTAAGTCATGCAGGAATTTTATTAAACTGCCAGAAATTTTCTTCATTGCGATCGCGATAGCATAGAGTACTTTTCCTGGGCATAGCAGTCACGTTAGAGGCTCCGTGATCATGTAGTGTAATAATGCATCGTGATTGCATAAAGATAATTCACAATTGCGTAGTGTAATTGGGGAAAGAATCGCGACCGTGTAAATGTGCTTCGCGATCGTGAAGAGAAGGTCACCTGCACCAGTTGCAGGTTTTGACAATAGAAACCAAAGAGAAGAAATACTCCTAATCACCACTCGAAATGCATTCGGAGTCCAATTTATGCAAGCAAACTATGCACGCACACCCAAAATGACATTTTGAACTCAACCATGCAATCAAAATCGGGATCCGAGTTTGTTTTGGAAAAATGTTGACCTAGTCAACTATTAGGCTTAAAATCATGAAATTTCAACCAACAACTAAAAAAGACAACGGCAAGTCCGGAAAATGAATCAACACTCCCACTAGCCTAAAGTCACCATTTCAGAGCTAATAGAAGCGCCAAAATTTCGATCCGACACTCCAAACACCAAAATACCACTCAAGCTCTAAATTAGGCCTTAAACTTAACTAAAATCCACAATTGAGCATAAATTGCAAACAAAACTCCGTAACACGAACTTAAGGTCATTCCTAACTTTGTTTGGCATTCCGAAGCTAATGAAACTATCGAAATTGAATGCCAGAATTGTCTTGAAAGAAAGTCAACTTTAGTCAATGAGTACTTAATTTTAGGCTCTAAAATAGGCAATTTAAGATATTCCTCAACTGAGCCGCCAGAAAATCAAACTCGCAGTCCCAACAAGTTATAAATGACTTGGAGCAGCTACTGAAATACTCTAAAATGCAAAATATCACGTATTTCTCATAAATAAGCATGAGTTTCATTACAGGGAGGGGGTAAATACAAAGAGAGAAATCGAAAGATGAAAAAATATAGAGTGGGAGAAAGAGAGAGATTAAGGAGAGAGATGGGCGAGATTAGGAGAGAGGTTCTTTTCTTAGCGTATAAACAATAGCTATAGATTATAAATACTATAAAAGCCCCCAATTACTTTAAAATTTGGTCGTTAGTGAAACTTTTCTATAGAGAAAACCAACTCCAACTTAAACTTTATTTTACCCTCTATGTTTTCCTTTAAAAAAACTCATTATCTCTCTTCAATAGTATATTTTTTAATATATATTTTCTTATTTCATAAAATAAAGTATTTCTTCTTCTTTTTTTTAAATAATTACTCTATATTATTCATATTCTTTTTAAAAACTTTTTGTAATATAAAATTATTTTTTACCTCAATTTTTTAAATAACTTAATTTGAAAGAAAATATTATGTATTATACATATTAATAGAGAATTCAAATAAAAGTGAAATCATTAATGAAATACAATTAAGTAAGTATTACATCATGGTAAATTTATTTTTATTTTTACATAAATATTCAACTTTCAAGATTAATATGTTGCTCCCATTTAAGGCTCTATCAATGCATTACACAGTTCTAAATGAGCATTTTTGTCCTTTATTTTCTTCATGTCTAGCTAAAAAATGTTCAAATTGATAATTTTCATCTACCACCATTTCTATTGTTGGAGTTGGCGCATCCGGAGTATCTTAAATTAGTGCATTAAGATCATTCTCAAAATCACTTATGATGTTGTACAGTATAATACATGTAGTAATTATATCATGTCACTTCTTTTCTAAAAAAACTTGACTATCCAACGATACTTGCAAAACCTCGAATGCACGTTCAACATCTTGTTGGCACGATTCTTGTTTTATCGTGAAAATATTCCTTCTTTTGGGAACGTGGATCACAAATAATTTTGCACAAGGTAGACCAATTTGGATATATACTGTTAATTAGATAATAAACCATATCGTATTTTTTCCTTGAATAACATAATGGGCAGGAGGAGCAACAACACTAGAAAGATTGAAAAACAAATGTGATGGTTGTTTTTTCTTATATATCTATAAATTAAATAAAACTAACTTATCTCTTAAATAAAGTGTCATATAAAAAATTAATTCATAAAAAATATAAATCAATATAAATTTAAATTTAATATATTAATGATGTTATACTATAAATAATTACGAATATTAAGACTTAATTAATGATCTTATATAATAATATATTAAATTAAAAATGATATATACTATAAATAATATTAAAATAATAAAAATGTGAAATAGACGGGATGAATAGTACCCATGTAAAACTATAGAGAAATACTATTCATCCCTTTATATATAGAGAGTAGAAGGTAAAATGAGAGGCGTTGGAGAAGTCACCCTCTATTTTTTCCTATCCAAATATAGAGAATAAAGGGTAATTTAGAGTGTGATTAGTGATGGTCTAATAAGAAAAAGTTACATAAATCCCCAAACAACCTTATTACCCAATTACTTTAAATTAATTACATAATATACTATATCATGTAGCTTTTAAAAACTTTAAAACTTACCCTAATTTTTTACATATTTATTAAAAAATACCATCAATCATGTTTTGTATCTTCTATAACAGTAGTATTAGCTTCTTTCAAGCCCAGTCTATTCAGAGACGTGAGTCAAACTGTAATAACCCTCAGGATCATTTTCATGTTTTTACGATCTTTCGTATTTAGAGCGTTCTTGTAACTGCCCAAGTCATTTGTGATTTGCTGAGATTGATAGTTCAACTCCCTGACAGCTTTATAGCTGGTCTCCTTTATATTTATAGCTTTATTCGGACGTACTCAGCTTATACAATCCTGAATTGCCATTTTATCAATTTCGTTGAGTTCGGAATGTCGATTACATAAAGATTTCATATACAAAATGTCGAAACCGGACTTTGTTTCCACCCAAGCCTCAATTTGAAAAATTAACACTGGTTGGGCTGGGAAGCATCATGATCCGTGGGTGGTGGCTGACCTCGTGAAGGCCAGCCACATAACCATCACGATTGCATGGTTGGTGGCCGTGATCACGACACTGCTTTCCCTGCAGCATTATATAATCCCATTTTTCTTCAATTTTAGCGGATATTTCTTATTTTTTTCTGTAATTTTCTTCCAATAAAGCATTAAGGTATTAACTAAGGGTCCTAATTATAATTGAAATCCATAGAAACTTGTTGTGGTGATTCTAAGATCAATTTTGCTGGGAATTTCTTGGTTTCTCTTTAGTTAAAAAGTTTTCTATATCATATAAACTCTCTGGACTTGTTTCTTCATTTTCTATCGTTAGTTTGAGTCCTATTTTGTACCATATGACATATGAGCTATGCTCTACATGTGGTATAGATATTTTTTTTTCGAGCTATTAGGATTTACGGACTCATTTTAGTTTGAATTTTGACCCCGCTATTTATATAGAGATATGGGTCTTGTTTTACTCCTTCTAACTCACAGATTTCATTTTTTGCTAGACTCGTGCAGTGTCGAGGTAGTTCGAGATTCTTTATTTCTTCCAGAGAGACTTTTGAGGTTTTCACCAATGCAAAGTATTCTACGGTTTACTTTATTTAGATTGGGTATTAATATAGTATATGTATGATAAAGTCCCATCTCGGGCCTAGGATTATTAGTTGGAGCCCCGCTATGCTTATTCTTCCGGCCTATCGCCTACTTACCTGACTTATAGCTTAGTTGCTTACCCTGAGGCTATGTTGCCCTACTAACATGTCCAACACCGACTCTGGAACATAGTATGGTTGTGGGAAGAGTATAACCTTAGCTACAGATTATTTATACGCTGACTCTGGAGCATAGTAAGGTCGGGGAGGGGATTACACTAGTGGTTAGAGCTTAGTAGCTATCCCATGGTTTAGGCTGGTGGCTTTAGATCTGATCTAAGTAGGATGGTTGTACTGTGTTCTACTTGAGGTGTTGCGTATGATTATAAAATATGTGGTCACTTGTCTGTAGATATATGGACACGACATTGTTGGATAGTTAGCAGTACCGTGTGGTGATATTGCACTGATCTGTGATAGCTCCATATTTTCCCCTATATGGGTATGTGCGTAGACCTTAACAGGCTCCCTTTGGGCGGTGTGGTATCTTTGATGCAATTACTACTAACTCGGGACTGTAGTTGGGTTAGGAGAGGGTGTACCTTTTGACTATAGCTTGGAAGCCATCCTATGGATTCCAGTTAGTAGTCGTAGACTAGTTTAGCCTATTGATTGATTCTGTTGCAAGCATGCATTAATAATTTTAAAATATAACTTAATTTTGACATAGTAATAAACAGAAACTAATTTCTTATACATTATATGTATCCACGACTATGGTAGCAATATGGAGATATTTTCTTGCACTACCTAATCTATTTTTTCACTAGCACTCTGATTTCTGGGTATTGTCTACATGGCAGCAGTTGGACTTCACTACGGTTCTGGTTCGCCTAATTGAATGGAGTTGAGTTCCATTGAGATATTATATACAGGTTGATCCTGAGTTCTTGGCATTTCTGCTCTGATGACTATGCCATTAGTTGGCTTCTTATGAGGATTTTGTACGTGAGATTCGATCCCTCTATGGACCCTCCGACCTGGGTTGCAAAGCCTGGGTATGTTGAGTTGCCGCAGAAGGGGTATACTGGAGTAGGAGGGATAAGTATACTGTAAATCTTTTGTGGGTCCCTCTACTGTGAGATTATAAACCAGAGAGGGTGCATACATGCACTATTTACTTTTCAGCACCCCTTTACATTACATCCCTATACGCTTGGTTGCACTCCTGGGGGCTTACGGGGGAAGTCCTGTTGGGTTACTTATATGCTGATGTATTGGTTTCTAGCTACTCTTTGTGGCTACACTTTCATGTTGTTGATTACTTTCCTTGTCTTAATTACTATTACATTTAGTAGTTACATTTCCTCTATTCCTCTTCTTTTTATTGGCCTTCCCTTGTGTTGGTTACATTGGAGCTCTAGGTATGTGTTGTGTTTGGCCATAATTTTCTTATGGAACAGGTTTGGTATGTTACATCCTGATAGTAATTTTTCTTCATACTTGTTAGTTGATGCAGCATACACTAATAGCCGATTCCTCATCTTACTTAATAACTAGTACGATAATTACCCTTTTCCGTTGTATATTACGTGCTAGTACCTTGTTTTCCTTTGATCACTCTTTAAATTGCTTATGCTTACTTTTACGCGGACGGACTATGATGCCCACTGGGTACCTGTTGTTTTTGGTACTCATGCTACATTTCTGCATCTTTTTATGATGCAGGTCTCAGCACAAGTCATCAAAATAGATGCAATCGTGTGAGCTAGTTAGTGTCGTTTCAGGAGATATGATGAGCAGCCGACATTCATGCTGGTCGGTCTTTCTTCTGTCTTCATAGTTATTCTAATTGTAGTCTGGATAGCTATTTTGTAGTTTTTCCCCGTTGTGGGTTATATTTTGTACATCTCTGTATATAGATTCTCTGCAGCCACGAAACTAGGTTTTGGGGAGTCGTTTTCAGTTGTATATTTTTGTGTTTCGCTTCTATTTCTTTTTCATCTCCCTTCTTTTTTTTTCTTTTGGTTCTTGGTACTGGCCCATCGCTTTACGCTCTGGGCTGGGGCTATGGTTGTCTTTAGGTGAGATGTTGAATTTATCACATCTCGAATTTTTGGGTCGTGCACAAACAATCTACTGTAAACAACTAATTTTCGTCAGATCTGGAAAACGAAAGATGAAAGAGTCATACCTTGAACGTTTTCTGGATACTTCAACATTTACTTGGGCAGAGGAAGTAACATAAATAAGCATTCAATAGAGGAAATAAAACTTAAAATAATGAGAATACACTAAGCTTGGAAGCACTCACCGGATCCTTCATAGTCAAGTCAAAGAAGTCTTTATGGGATTATTTGCACTGAGACTTGTTGAATGTATTTTTTGAACACACCCCAAACTTTATAAGGTAACCGTCACAAACCCAAAACCCAAGTCGTGATGGCAGGTAAGCTTGAAAATTCTATAAAGGTAAATGCAGAAAATAATGAGTCATCAAGAAGAAAAAAAGTCCAATATAAAAATCCAACTACAAAACCATCTAGAAATGGGTGTTACTGTGTACAAGCCTCTAAGTATGGGAATACATAGCTGAATAATACATAAGTCTCAAATGTATAGAATCCTCAAGTAGGATAAAATACATAAACAAAAAGAGTTTGGGCATCTGGGGGATGACAAACAACTACCTCAACTCTATGAACTTGAGGCTTGAAATCGATCTGAAGGCAGGTGATCAAACTATACCGGAATCTACACCTAGAAAAGTGTAGAAAGCAAGAGAGTGAGTGCCAAATAAACAATGGGTACTCAAAAATTATCCCTGGCATGACACTAAAACAAAGCATTAACAAAATCACCAACTATTTTAGTCATCTAACCCAATCCTCCAGACATTGAGCTGCAACTCAAACTAGAACCAATAATTTATAATAAAAATAAATATACATACATGGTATAGGGGTGATAACAATGAATAACATTTCACCATAGCCAACCAATAAGATAAATACAGAAACTAGAGAAATCAACTACCACCGAAACAAAGTCCACCATAAGATAATTTCAACACGGCCCTACCAACCAACCAAACTACCATGTCAATAACCAAGTGAAACAATCTAAATCATAAATGATGTAACATCATAATCTTTTTCAAGGACAATTCTCTTTTTTTCCACTTGAATTTTCAAAGGCTTTCCATTTTTATTTCATGAAAGAACAATTTATCTCACCTTATTTGGGACTACAATCAAATCCTAAAACCTCATCCTGATAAACCATTTCAGGTTCATAATATTTGTCTAGTTAACAAAATAAGCGATTCAGGTCAATAACACACGAATGGATACAAAGACATCCTATAACAAACATGCTCACAAAATATGAAGACACTCATGTAACAGTCAATATACGTGCAATGCAATGCCATAAAGTGCAATGCATATCTTTACTAATACGTGTACCATACTAGAATGATACATCATCCCTGGTACAACATATCCCATGTCTTTACCTTTACCATGCCGGAATTATTCATCAGCCATGGTATTTCATGTCATATATAATTACCTTTACCACGCTAGAATCATACAACAACTATGATCTTTCATGTCTCTTATAATTACCTTTACCACCCCAAAATTATTTAGTCACGATCTTTCACACCACATCTTATTACTTTACAACGCCGAAATCATACATCAGTCATGGTCTTTCATACTATTCTTCTCTTTGTCTTTCTTCTTTCATTATTCAATACATAATCAAGCCACTCATAGATCCACAAAAAAAGAGAAATCATATAAAGCTCTACTAAAGCTACTTAAGGGTGAAAAATCAAGAATGTAAGTAAGCAAGTGTATGTAAATATAACTCGGCATCTCTTGGAACACATAATATCTATCAATAACTTCTTACTTTTTAATTCTTATTACCTTTATTTTAAACCCTGCATGCTCGAATCTAGTATCTGGGTGGATGCTCATTAATTTACCCTCACGGGTACCCCAAAATGATCCTCATTACTCTCAATGTTAAATAAATAATACATAGAAATGAACCTACAACACTTTGTAATAAGGTCAAGCCTCCACTTAGCCTTAAATAAAGAAAATCCAATCAATACAGTGCTTTACACTTGCGTCGAGCCTCCAGTTACGCAATATCTAATCATATATGTCACGACCTGAATTCGAGTTATGATGGCATCTATATCTCACCTACAGACAAGTCTGATCCTGGCCTAGAGCGGATTGCGGTGGGCCAGTAAAAAGCAACCCAAAAAGGCAGAAGAAGAAAGAGGAGAAGAGAAGAAAGGCATAAAAGAGATTTGATAGATAAAACTCAATAAGAAATAACTCCCAAAAATAGGTGTCATGGCTGTAGAGCATCTATATACATGAATATAGGAAAACCAGCCAACAAGGACACTAGCTGCTTATCGAATCTATAGAAAGTACCAGCTACTGCACTTGATCACGTCCGCCAAAAAAAGTCATACTATTACCTATATCAGGAAAAGATGTAAAAATGTAGAATGAGTACTAAAACAACAGGTATCCAGTAAGCATAGGTAAGGTAAAAGATAATCAATCAGTAAATAAGGCGGTGATATGTAATGTATGACAATGAGGCAACAATAATAATAACTATTGCGTGTGCAGTGTAGAGTTAGTTGTCAATATGTGCAGTCTCGAATAGCAAGTTGAAGGAAAGTCACTAGCCAAATACCACACAAAAGACCTAGCCATAAGCAAATCATGACCCAACATAACACGTACCTGGACCTCCATCGTAACAAGTGCAGAGAAGGTCCAATAATAAAATACAAAATCAACAATAATCTAGGTTAACAATAAATACAATAAGTACACGAAAAGTATTTATAAAATTCAGAAAAGAGCAAACATAGTTTACTAGTAAACAAACCTGACCGACATCCTATACTACCGGTGGGTACAATCAGGGAACTAATAACCTACTGGTACTCCCCCAGTAAGTCCAGGAGGGTACAATCAATGTATAAATATGCAATCCAAAGAGGTGCTGGAATAGTAAATAAGTGCCCGTACACACCCTCCCTAATACATGACTAAGGCAGGAGCAGACCCACAGAAGATATCCCGTATACTTCCCCAAACTCCCCAGTATAGCCCTACCATGGCCATACAACATACCCCAGGCATAGCGACCCAGGTTAGAAGGTCTGTGGAGGAATCTAATTCCACGTAATAAATCCATGTAAAAAGGCATCTAATGTCAAAATCCTCAAGGTCAAGAGGCCAAAACTCGGGCTCAGCCCGTATAACATATCTCGCTAAAAATTCAAATATAGCTATACCGACAAAAATTCCAGTCCCAAAAGATCCAACTGGCGCCCTATAGGCAAGCCCAGAAATCATAGTGAATACGAGAAAATAGCCTCGGATAGTGTGGTAAAATAGCTCCATATTTCTCATAAGTGCAGTTGTGGAGGATATAATTATATATAAAACCAGTTTCTAGTTATTATCCTATCAAAATCAAGTATCATGTAAATGTTCAATTAATGATCGCAACACAAATAAAGGTTAGGCTATTCTAAGACTCCAAACTAGGGCCCACAGAATAACTAACAGGCCCCAACTCATAAGGGTACAATCATTCCCAGCCCTAATCACGTTCCCGAGCCTCAAGCACTTGCATCCCAGATGTTATAGATTTCCCAAGGGCGCCCACCAAAGGCCAAGTACACACCCTACCGGGAAGAAGAACACGATGCTATCATAACCCAGTCTAATAGATTTACCCCTGGGCATGTACCAGACTCGTGAACAATATCATCAAATGGGACACCAACCAAACAGTGGGATAGTAATCGACTATCTAGACCCAAAAGTACCAACCCTATTCTAATCAAAATCAACAGCATAAGTAGACCACAACAAAGCAGTCTACCTAGATCAACTCTAAAACCACCAACCTAAATTCTCACTAAGGTCCACAGTCTGCGTATAAAATACATATCAAAGTGTTACTCCTCCCCCAACCACACTACAGTCCAGAGTCAGTGTGAGACACGAGGGCAGGGAGGTATAGCCCCAGGTAATTAGTTAAGCTATAATCCAACTGAGAGGTCATAGGCCGAAAGAATAAGCATATCAGGGCCTGAGTAATCATTTCACCCCCGCGGTGGAGCTTTACCATATATATACTATACTAATGCTCAATTTGAAAAAAGTAGACTGTAGCCTACCTAGAATTCAACAATTCCTCAAAAAGTATGCTTCAAATATCCAAAATCACGTATGAGGCTTACAATCATACGAGGCTAGTAAAAACATAGCCTTTGAGTTAATACGAGTAAAACAAGGCCCATATTGCTATATAATTAGTAGAGCCAAAATACAGGCTAAAATCGGGTTCGTAAACCCTAACAACACAAAATATAGAGAAAATTTATACCCATGCGTAGAAAACAGCTCGTATGTCGTACACTACAAAAAAAAGATAAATTTAACGATAGAATCAAAATATATAAGCCATGAAAGTTTATATTCAATAGAAATCTTTATAATATACGCGAGAAAAAGAAAATACTTGGTAGAATTAAGCATAGAATAACGAGAACACGTTTATATGGCTCAAAAGTTAAGCAGAACCCTTTTTTTTCTTTTCTTCTGTTCTGTTTCTGATTCTCGTTTGTTCTCCTTTCAAGAAAATGAAGCATTTGCTTCCTTTTACCCCTGGAAACTCATTATAAAATGATATAACCTTTTAAATATACTAAAATTAATAATATAATATTTATAATAAAATCTATATTTTAAAATAATAACATTTTTAATATAATTAGACTCGTTATCTCCATTTAAAATATTAATAACTCAATAATTCCTTATAAAATAATAAATGTGGGACTATATAATTTGATAAACCATGTCATAATTATCGGTAATACCATAGCAGGACTTAAAATATATATTTTATTTCCACTACAACAAAACATAATTATTATATAAAATAAACGTGATCCAATTATTATCTTGTTAAACTAAATAATACGTAACTGAAAGCCTCGGGATTCAAACTAAGAGTCCTTCTATACTAAAGTCACTGTTCTGAAGCTAACAGAACCGTCAAAAATTCGAATATGCTTCTGAGGAATTTACTCTCAAATTACCCAATCTAAAATTTTTAATGACCCTCACGGTCATTTATGAGAAATACACAGTATTTTGAATTCTAGAGGATTTTAATAGTTTTCCCAAGTCAATTAGTCATTTATGACTTGCTAGGACCGGTTATTCAGTTCCCTGGCGGTTTGATTAAGAAATATCTCAAATTGCCTATTTTAGAGCCTAAAACTAAGTACTCATCGACCAAAGTCAAATTTCCTTCAAAACAAGCTCAGAATTGAATTTCAATGGTTCCTTTAGCCCCGTAATGCCAAACAAAGTCAAATTGACCTCAAGTTGCTGTTTCAGAGTTTTCGTTTGTAATTTATGCCCATTTATGGGTTTTAGTTAAGTTTAAGGCCTAATTTGGAGCTTGGGTGGTATTTTGGTGTTTGATGTGTTGGATCTGAATTCTAATGCTTCCATCAGCTCTGGAATGGTGAATTTAGGCTAGTTTGACCCTTGGTATGCTTCTCAAGGAGTTTGTGCTCGATTTGAGTTGTAATGTGGAAGTTGGAAATTTTCTAGTTTTGGCTAAGTCTTGGTTGGGGGTCATTTTCACTCAAACGACCTATGATGTCAATTTTGTTAAGTCCATAATGTGTTTTTCACATAAAATACATATTTGGTTTGTCTAATTTGGACTCCATTTCATTTTCAAACCCTTTTTTGAAATTATTTATTTTTTTATGCAGGCACAAACTGATTTACCGGTCAAAGTACCAATTTATCAGTGACCTATAAATCAAACACTTCACCGATAAATTGGTAAGTACCAATAAATCATTCATTTACCGATAAATTGGTACCTGACACTGTGTTTACCAGTCGTCTAAGGATGCCAATTTATCGGTATGTAGTCCGATAAATCGGTATCTACTATAGATTCCAGTCACTAGGGAATGCCAATTTATTGGCACAAGTGATGATAAATCGGTACTTGAGCGTTATTTCTTCAGTTTCCAACCCGTTTTTGGGTTATTATTTTATCAAATTTTCCCTTGTTTTCTCTCAAATTTTGGTGCGATTTGTCTTGAAAACTTCCCCAAATTCCATATCATATGTCATCCTCACCTTCAGTAAGTAATTTCATCCATTAAATTTCGCGAATAATTAGAGTTTTCCTCCATTTACTCCCTAGTCATGATTTTTTGATTCTTTCTATTTTATCCCAAGTTATGTGGTAAATCCTAGATTTTTTGGGTTATTATACATCGTAATAACATTTTTTTTGAATTCAACGTACAAATTCATAAAGGTCGAATCTTTAGCCCTTTTTATACTCAATCTTTTTCGGGCTATTCAAGGGTCTTCCCTTACTTGAATTGTGCTCAATTTTGGAGTACGGGTTCCTAATGACGATGGGAACCCCGTGATGAAGTTTATTTTTAGTTCCGATAAGAGGGCCCAACAAGTTTACTTTAGGCCTGATTTTAGGCCAAGTCTGGAACTTAGCATAATTTATACCGTTGGACTTGTATTGATATGTGGAATATTATTTTGCAAGTTTCATGTCACGACCCGATTTCTCAGATCATGATGGCACCTACTATCCACCCAGTAGGAGAACCAACCCGGTAGTCCGTAG
>JBDJHY010152879.1:0-12830 GCA_039654485.1 Withania somnifera
AATTCCTCAAATTAGTCGACTAGTTTAGTCCAAAAGTAGTCGACTAGTTTGACACTTTAGTCGACTAGTCTTCTACTGTTTCTTTGTACTTTCTGCACTTTGGGTACTCGGAATGCCTCAAAGTGACTCGGTTAAGCTCCGGATTATTTCTTTGATGCATGATCATACCTATAAACATATTCTTTGATTTGTAGGAGTTCCATTAACATCGAATCTTCGACTTAATGGTTTTGTCATCAATCAAAACATAAAGGGACGATTCTAATGAACCAACCTTGGTCCAACATTCTATACCTAGGGATCTTGATAAATAGGTTGAACTTGTAGGGCCAACGGGGATGAATTGTACACAGATCTGTACCAAATAGATGTAAAGTGTGGTATGAATGCCTGTCACAATCTAATTTCTCATGTCATAAGGGTACCTATACCCCACCATAGGAGAACCACCCAACAAGTATGAAAAGTAAAATAATTATTAAAAGTGGAAGATAATAGCATAAATAAAGGTAAAACGACTGAAAATCTAGTACAATAAGAGAAATCCCCAAAACCAAATAAACTAGTAAATAAGCCTTTAAGAGATATATACAACTTCTGAAGTAAAAATGTAGTAATTGTCTACAACAATATAAATGACAGAAATAAAAGATAAAAAGAGGTAAAGCAAGTTCCAGAAGTTAGAAGACATCATCTACCTCATATAAAAATGATCAGCACAGACCTAGAGGCAGCAGAGATCACTCATACTCGTGTCTGCACCAAAAGATACAGAAGTATAGTATGAGTACCGAAACAATAGGTACCTAGTGGAATCATAGGTCGACCGGGTTTATTTAAGAAATACAATAGTAAATAGCAGACAATGAAGTAAATAAGTCACAGAAGTTAAGAATATAGATATAAATAGGTAAAGCTAGCTACATATAAAAATGGAAGTGGCAATGAACAGATAGTAGAGCTAGCTAACAACGGTAATATAAAAACCCAGATAAAGATATGAAGGCATACCTAAAAATTGTAACAAATAAATCAAGTAAGGAGAACAATAAGGGTGGTATACCAGTAACCTCAATAAAGGCAAAGTAAGAACAAACCAATCAATGTGAACCCACACATAACTACCAAATAAAGTCATGAGAAAGGGGGTAGGAATTAAAAATACTCAAGACAGATAAAGGGCCCAAATAAGTAGATAAAACCGTTGTCATCCCAAATTATCAGAAGGTACAAACAAGTAAAACTCACCCCATGGCATCCCATACTACTAGAAAGTACATACAAGAAAACAAGTGCAGAAAGTAGCACAAACATGAATGCAGATGGTATTGGTGCAAGTGAAATTTATTTGTCTATCTCCTCCTCCAATATTGTAGGTATGGCGAGTGGATAACCATGGAAGTAATTCCCTATCTACCTAAGGCTATGTTGTATACCCCTCCCCCTGTCATATGCATGCTAGTGCCAAGTGGAAAGGTCCTTTGAGGGCCTCCCCGTGTACTATCTTAAAAATCTCATAACTAAATCTCATACCTGTAGTATCACGAGTCTCAAAGCTTGTGTTATTGAATCACCGAGTCTAAAATAAGTCAAAATATCAATATCCATACTCGGGCTTCACGAGGACTAAAATCAGGTAATGGCTAATACTCAGAATTCGACATCGGACCGAAGCTATAAGTGCTAACAAGGTCATAATACCAGGTGCCATGTTATAGGGCCTAGACTAAAACAATTATAGATTAGGAGTACCGGGTGGCCAATTGACAATCAGGTCTTAAACAATGTAAGAAAATCATGAAATAACCCTTTTAAATAAATAATCCATTTATAACCAATTTCATATCAGTATTAGACAGTAATAGAAAAATCTCCGTCGTCATCTTTCATTATCAAAATCTCAATGTAATACAAGTCATCAGTATCCGAAACGAGCCCATATAGCCAAATCAAAATATAAAAATGGGCTCTCAAGGCCATACAAGGTTCCAAAATCAACTATACTTGGCTCTAGATAAAAAAGTGGAAAATGCATAAAATCTCATATCATGATGATGACATATGTGATGACATACATAATCACAATTAATAGATTAAAAGGTCCTACCGACACTACACTGGCTTGAGATCACTATAACATGCATAGCCAGCCAAGTCGATATCTGATACTCATAGACATTCCCAATAATCCCACATATATGTTCTAGAGTCAACTAAGACCATTCAGGGCCATAGGAAAATCTATAATCAAAATACAATACTGCAATGAATATCAAGAATCGGACTAAAAAAGTGGTGGTCAGGGTTACCAACCTAAAATTCCCAACTTAAGGATGTTAAACAGTAAGCCCCGTCTAAGATTAGTAAGCCATAGCCAACCTTCCCTTTGAAGACAAGCTTGTAAATACTAAGTAGAATAGGCTCAGACTGCTCCATAACTCCAAAAATGCATAAATGAGCTTGAAAATTATAAAGCTAGAAAAACAATAATTTGCACATTATTTTGAGTTAATATACCCATAAAGTTATGATTATAGCCGGGATCAAAATACAGGTCATAACAGGCCTATGGACCCACGAACTTGAAATTCTGAATAAAAGGTAACAAGATGTTTCCCACATTGTAAGGACCTCATACCCAAATTTTGAGCTCAAATGGAGCTAAGAACAAACTAGAATCAATCAATAAAGTAAAGAACAAGGTTGAAGAACTTTGAGAATTTGGAAATGAAATTAGAATGAAATCTTACCAATAACCGAAGAAAAGATGATAAAAAATAATTCCTAAGTTCAAATCCCTTAAAATGAATAAATAATGGAGAAATTATGGAAATAAGTTTAATACAAGAATTTAGTATAGATATAATTTTTTGATCTTACTAAGATTGAATCTTCAAACCTTGGCCTCCAAGTAAAACCCCAAAGCGATAGAATCTTCAAAACTTGGTCTCTAAGTAAAACCCCAAATTGAGAAAATCTCTAAAACTTGGTCTCCAAATAAAATTCCAAACACAGAAAATATTTAAAATTTATTTCCAAGTAAAAACCTAAAGTTTGATCACAAAAGAAGAAGAAATAGAAGCTCAAATACCCAAAAGAGAGGAAAAAGTTTGGGAAAATTTGTGAACTTAATGAAGTGATTTCACGAAATAGAATGTAAAACTTACCAAAAATTGCTTGAAAGATGAAGATGAACAAAACCCTAAGATTTCTAAGCTCAAACTGTAAATCCACTTCAAGAATTCAAGGACAAATCAATAAATTATGAAATGGGTGAAACTACCATGGAGAATAATAAATATGAAGAAGATAACTTACCCCAAGGATCAAAACCACTTAGACGGTGTTTAGAAGGAGTTTTGGAACTTAGAAAATGGTACAAAACACCTTTAAAAAACTCATATATTAGGGTTTAGGATCAAGTAAAAAGACCAAAAAAAAAACCCTAAATAACCTATTCAAAACATTTTTGAATGACCCGTACGGAGGCTCATACATTTGTGACAACAAATGGGCCAACATTCAAATGGACTTCAGAACTCGTTTGGAACCTTATAAATGCAAATCATATATGTTTTTCGAGCGTAAATGATACTATTAATGTAATGGAATTAATTAAATTTGCATAGAAGGTCTATTTACTGAGATATGACTAAAAACACCTTTTTGGATACTTAAAAGTTCCAACCGAACATTCAAAATGAGAACTACATACCCGGGAACTAAACTAACACTCTACTATCTAAACATTTCAGAGCTGATAGAAAAGTCAAATTTTAGAGGCTCCGATCATAAAAAGTCTATCAAAGTCAAACTTTTAAACACCAAAGCATATAAAACTTGCAAAACAAGATAAAACTGCAACGAAGGCTTCTGGATACGAATCAAGAATCTATCTAGACCAAAATCCATATTTTGGAGCTAACCGAACTGTCGAAATTCAATTTTGAGTTTGTTTTCAAGGAATATTGACCAGAGTTAACGATATCAAAATTTAAGCTCCAAAATAATAAAATGTACATAAAAACCAAAGGTACGACTCAAGAACCGAACCACTAGTCCTGGTAAGTCATAAATAATTTAGGGACACCACAAAAAAGGTCTAAGTACAAGAAATTTCAAAAAATACAGACATGACCAGGAGGATCATTATAGTACTAAATAGCCAAAGTGATATGGTACCAGTAGGCATTATCATCCCACTGGTCCCATATAAAAAATAAAAGTATGGAATACAAAACTAGGGAAAACAGGTTACTGAAGTCAAAAAAGTAGAGTAGATAGAGAAACTAGCTAACAAGATAAAGTCAAGTAGATATC
This sequence comes from Withania somnifera, assembly GCA_039654485.1. Classification (NCBI taxonomy): domain Eukaryota; kingdom Viridiplantae; phylum Streptophyta; class Magnoliopsida; order Solanales; family Solanaceae; genus Withania; species Withania somnifera. The sequence goes on from JBDJHY010152879.1 coordinate 4,321, forward strand.
AAAGATAACTAATTAACAATATGAAAAATTTAGGAAAACAAAGAAGAGAACATACCTGAATCCATGCTCTACTAATAACATGTACAAATAAAACAACAGGAGTGGCGGTACATCGGTAATCTCAAATAAGGGGAAGGGGAAGAAAGGATGGCTACAATAAGTATGGGAATAAAAGGGCATAAAAGGGAACCCAACAAGTATAAATCTAACTAATAATAGTATATCAAACAGTAATAAGTAAAGAGAAATTCCAATGGCCTCCCGTATGGTCGAGAGATACAAACAAGTGAATTTAAACCCTCGGACCTCCCACATGACTTAAGAGTACAAATAGTAAACAACACCTAAGGATAAAATATGCAAATGATATGCTATGATGCTGGAAATAAAAGTGTATACCCCTCCTCCGGTACCTGTAGGTACAATATGCAGGATTATAGAGGGATTTTCCCGTAGACCTTTACTCCCTCATATACCCCCCCGATCACATAGTAACCTGGATTAGCATGGTCCATAGTAGTCATCACCGTATACTAACTCAAAACTCATAATTGAAATTGTAACCTCAAAATATCAAAATGAATAAGTACTCGGGCATCACCGAGTCTGAATCATAGTAATCTCGATATTTCTCGGGAATCACTGATTCTAAATTAGTAGAATTCAACAGGCATCACCAAGTCTAGCACTATATAAAAATAACGATCACATCTTCATTATCTCTTTTGTCATTGAAAATGATAAAATAATCACTTATTACTCATTTTTATGTCATAATATTAAAAATGAGCCCACAAGGCTATGCAAGGTTACAAAATTAGTAATGTCATACTTTTGTCCATGAAACAGTAGAAACCAATGCATAAAAATCAGTTTTCATGATAATGATATGCTCAACCACAAACAATATCTCACAACATATCGTACCAGCCCTGCAAAAGCTCGATATCTACAACAATCATAATCAATCATAATATATGGGACTCACAGATATTTTACATAAGTCTCACCATCTTATTGCATAGCCAAAAGGACCATGAAGGTCACAGGGTAATCTGTAATCGCAAATGCAATACCAAAGTAAAATTAAGAAGCGAATAGGATCAAGGGTACAAAACCTAAAAGCCTAACCCAAGGATGGATAATTACTACAATTATTTCCCATATAAGACAAGTCTAAGATCGGTAATCCATTGTCTATCTGACGTCCGAAGATAATCTATCAAATACTGAGTAAATTAGCCCGGACAGCTCCAACAGCTCCAAAAATGCACGAATGAGTCTGACCAATCATGAAACTATCAAAATAATAATCTACAAATTAATAAGAGTCCAAAGATACTCATAGAGCTATAACTATAGAATCCAAGTCAAAATGGGCCTCTGGACCTGGGAATCCAAAATGCCAAAAAAGGTACCAAGATATTTTCTGCATTATAGGAAACTCATACCGAAAAATTGGAGCTAAGAAATGCAATAAATAAGCTCGAAACAATGATTTAAAGTGAAAACCCAACTTGGAGAATTTGGGACAATTCTGGATGAAATTTGGAGAAATCAGAGCTAAAACTTACCAGTAATTGAAGAATAATCGAAGAAATATTATTTCAAACATCACCCACTGTAGCTTGCAAAGACCCAAGGATTTGCAATGGTATTTTTTAGTGTTTGAAAGTGAATGAATGAAGAAAATGGGTGAATTTTTAGAATTCTAGATATTTATACTGCCTTGTCAGTTGCCCTATGCGATCACGTGCCTTAGGCTCGCAATCACCGAGCTAAGGTAGAAAGCTCTATGTTACCGCGAGCCCAGCACATCGCAAATGTGAAGGCTAAGAGGAAAAAAGGAGGCGATCGTGTGAGAAGAGCATGCGATCTCGAAGGCCAACTAAGATGTGCACTAGCAACAGCTGAAGCCTGAAGCCTGAAACCCAGGTAAGGATGAAACTTTGAAATGATGTTCGAAATCCATTCAGAACCCGATGAACACAAACAAAATATTCTACGGCGTAGACGAATTTTGATTTGAGGTTATTTCAACAAAATATTGAACAAAGTCAACTTTATGCCTAAATAACCAACTTTCCAACTGAGTATTCAAACTGAACCCAGTTGGACCAAAGCCCAAATGAATAGCTCACATAACCAAAAATACACATCATGGATCTTATGGTACAATAATATTTTCAATCTGAGGCTTCGATCGCCAAAATACACCCCAAACTACACTTAAGAACTTTAGGACACATAAAACACGCAAAATGAGATAAAATGAAAACCAAGGGCTCTGAACCCAAACCAAGAGTCCATCTAGACAAAAATTTGCGTACTTGAGATAATAAGACTGTCGAATTCAATTCTAAGTTCCTTTTATAAGAATGTTGATTGAAGCCAATGATTTCAAAAGTTAAGTCTCTAAACAAGGAAATGGACATAATGACTGGACGCACAATCCAAGAACTGAACCACCAGTCTCGATAAGTTACAAATGACTTAGAGATGCTACAGAAACGCTCTAAGATATAAGAAAATGCAAAAATAAAAAATATCCATATGAGTCATTACAACAACCACTACTAAAAAGGGCTTTTGTCCTGGAAATCAGAAGAAGGAAGTACTTAAAGGTGTAAACAGGAACGGATAATAATATCTCAACTCAACCTCGATCTCCCAAATGGCCTCTTCCTTGTGATGAGCCCTCCACTAAACATAACCATATGATTCTTCCTAAACCTCAACTTCCTCACCTATATAGTCAAAACAAGGACCGACGCCTCAACAACCGATAAATCCTCATCAACTGAAACCAAATTATAAGAGAGCACATGTGACTCATCTGGATATACCGTCTAAACATGGACATATGGAAAATCATATGCTTAGCTAAAAATATCATAGGAAAAGTAAACTTATAAGAAACACTACCAATACGATCAAGTATTTCAATAGGTTCAATATAAAAGGGGATAAGCTTGCCGATCCTTCCAAACCTCCCTACTCCCTTTATGGGAGATACCCACAAGAAAGCTAAATAACCAACACCAAATTCTAAAGCATGATGACAATGATTTGAATAGATCTTCTATCTATTTTGGAAACCCAAAGTCTATACTGAATCAAATGAACTCTTTCTAAAGCATCAGGAAGTAGGTATGAACTCTACAATCTAAAACTCATCAAGCCAACCAATTGATGAAAAAACTTCCTAGCATATAAAACCTCAAAAAGAGCTATTTGATTCCTAGAGTTCTAGTTATTGTTATAAGAAAACTCAACCAATGCTAAATATTGATCCCAAGAACCAAAAAGATCAAGTACACATGCCCATAATATGTCTTCTAAGACTAGGATAGTCCTCCTGGACTTACTGTTTGTCTGTGGATAAAATGTTATGATGAGATGAACCTAGGTACACATGTAATGTTGCACAACTCTCCAAAACAGAGATGTAAATTGAGTACTGTGATCCAAGATGATAGAAACCACCTAATCAAGATAGATATGGGCTAACTTCATCGCGCTTTGTGAAATATATACATGAATGAAGTGTGCTGACTTAGTCAACCTATCATAAATAACCCAAATCGAATCATGGCTACAATAAGTCTAAGGCAATCCCGAAATGAAGTCCATAATGATCCCTTCCCACTTCTTCTTGGTAATGGGAAGCCGCTGCATCAAATCGCCCGGTCTCTGGTGTTAAATCTTAATCTACTGATAGTTCAAGTACTGAGACACAAACTCAGTAATATCCCTATTAGTAGATCTTCCTCAAATCTCTATATATCTTAGTTGCACCTAGATGGATGGAAAATCGGGAACTGTGAGCCTCACAGAGTATCAACCAAACCAAATCATCAACCCTTGGAATAAAATACAACCCTTGAACCTCAAAACATCATCTAAATATAATGTAGATCTATAGTGCTTACCCCGTAACAATTGATCATGAATGGGAACCAAGTCTGGGTCCTCGAACTGATGTTGTTGAATTTGATCAACCAAGGTAGAACATGACTCAAATACTAACAAGCACACAACTAGAATCGGTAAGCGTAAGTCTAACCCATCAATTATTAAAAGACTAAATGTCTAAGGCTAATATCCTCTCATAAATTGATAAAATATCCAAGTTACCCATACTCGTTAATTTCTGGCTCAAGGCATCTACTACCACGTATTCCTTTCCAGGATGATACAAATATGGTAATATCATAGTTCTTCAGCAACTCCATCCATCTTTGTTGGCAAGCATCAAGCCCCCGCTGACTCATAATTTATTGAAGACTATGATGATTAATGAAAATCTCACAATAATAGTGGCGCCAAATCGTGAGCGCGTAGACTATCACCGCCAACTCCAAATCATAGGTGGGTAGTTGCACTCATGAACCTTTAGCTTCCTCGAAGCATAATCAATCATATAAACCTGCTGCATCAAAACACAACAAAGAATAAAACAGGAAGCAGCACAATAAACAAAAGCTCTGACCCTCAATCGATAACGTCAAAACAGGAGCAGATGTCAAGATAGTATTAAGTCTCTTAAAAGAAGCCTCGCACTCATCAAACCAAAGGAAAGGAAAATATTTTCTTGTCAATAGTCAATTCCACTGCTATAAAAGAAAAGACCTCAACAAAATAATGGTAGTACCTTTTAAGTCCAACAAAGCTATGAATCCTGGTAGGAGTAGTCGACCTCGGCCAATCTCGAATAGTTGCAACCTTAGTCGATCCACCATAATACCCTTGGACACTACATGTCCAAGAAAAGAAACCGACTCGAGATACAACTCACACTTTGAGAACTTGGCATAAAGTCGATGACCTCTCAAAGTCTGAAGAACAATCTATAAGTGCCTCTCATGATCCTCTATACTCCTCAAATACATTAGAGTATCATCAATGAACACAATCATGAAGGAATCAAAGTAGGGTATGAACACACGGTTCATCAAATCAAAGATGCAAGGGTATTAGTCAACCCAAAAAACATTACTAGGAACTCATAATGATCATACCCATCCTAAATGTTGTCTTTAGGATGTCCTTTGCCCTAATTTTCAACTAGTGGTAACCAAACCTCAAATGAATCTTAGAAAAGATGGAAGAACCCCAAATAATCATCATAAGGCATATGATACTTTTTTTCATTGTGACACCATTAAGCTACCTATAATCAATACACATGCTTATAGAACCATCTTTCTTCTTCAAAAATAGCACTAGAGAACCCTAAGGTAAGATACTAGGCCGAATAAATCCCTTATCTAAAGAGCCCTAAAGTTGAGTCTTAATCTCTCTCAACTCAACAGGTACTATATGATAGGGAGAAACAGAAATGGGCCTGGTGCTGTCTCTAACTCAAATCAATGCCTCTCTCGGGTGGTAGGCTATGAAGATCAATAAAAATACATCAATAACTCATTAACATTATATATCAAGTGATGAAGAATCAACACTCATATATCAAACATATGCAAGATAGGACTAACAACCATGAGAAACTAAGAGACTAGCCTGTAGACAAGATATGATCCTCAATAGTACGCGACTAACCAAACCTTGCCACAACATTAAGGATGCATGGAGCACAACTACGGTCAAGGTTTTTTTGGCATAACAAACCATGATCACTCTATGAAAGGATAACCATTCCATGCATATATCGCATAGAAATCAACCATATCCAATAATATCAAGTCAGCCTAAGTCTTAAAATTCCCAATAACTGCATAACAGGATCTCAAAATACAATCAACTACTAAAGAATCATCCACTGGGGTGGAGACAAAAAAAGAAATGAGAAATGGCTTACTAGACAAACTCAAACATGGAGCATAATAAGAATACATATAGGAGCATGTAGAGCCTGAATCAAATAAAGTCGAAGTGGGCTGATAAAACATAAAGATGGTACTTGTAACCACAACATCATAGGCCTCTACCTCAGGTCTATCTGGCTGGGCATAGAAATGTCTGGGGCCACCAGCAAAGCTACCATCATGAAGTTTACCCCTACCATGCTGAGAAGTGCCTCTAACTAGAGCACCACCACCCTTTCCCTAAGGTGGCACTGTCCTAACTAGCTGTGCTGAAATAGGAGCTGGCAAAGTAGGAGGCTAAACCACGTTCTAAAAAATACCCCTCTAGGTAAAATCTCTAGCCAAGTGGACCATAGAGCCATACCCAAAACATAGCCCCACCTCCCTACCCTGACGATATAAGCCAGTCAAAGAAGAATGGCCATCATGACTTGAAAACTTAAGGTAACGCCCCTTGACTATTGACCCTTATAACCTAGAGAACCGCTACTGAAAGTTTGCAAGGAAGCCTGAATGGGATGTCTGGACTGTACCGTATGTTGATGCTAAGATGAGGTCCTATACTATGATCCATAAATCCTACAACCAGACCTCGAAAAACTATATTGACTATGACAACATGGCCTCTTCTCCTCCGTAGCTTGTTTACCACAACCAAGGCCTTCTATAGTATGGGCATGGCTAAGAATAACTTGAAAGGATGATTCATTAGCAACCAATACCTCAGCAGTCTTATGAATCTCAATATCCAACCCAAACACAAAATAATGGATCCTCTCTACCTCAGTAAATAAGTAACTATCCCTACATGCAGACAATCTATGAGACTTGGCCTCGTACTCAATAACAGACATGGAAACTTGATGGAATCTAAGAAACTCCTCTTTCCTACAATCCTTCTCGGTACGAGGGAGTATCTCTACGAAAAGGCATCATAAAAAAGTCGAAGTAATAGGAGTAGGATCTGCTGACCTGGTCGCAGAATAAGACCTCTATCATTATTTGGTGAGGTTGCCCATATAGTGCACTATAAAGTCAACACCATGAGTCTCCATCAGGATGAGGTCATGCAACCGTTCTAGACACCTATCAGTAAAAATCTCTTGCATCCTCACTCGGTGTACCAGTGAATCTCGGAGGACCCAATCTCAGGAATCTACCCAACTCCTTTTGATTGGAATTAGATATAGACAGATGCAAAGGAATGGTAGAGTAATAAAAGGAGCAGGAACTGTAGGTGCTAATGGAGTATAGGCATGAGCTAAAGGAACCTGAATTGGAAATGTAAAAATAGACGGAAGCACATACAAACTAAAAGTGCTCAATCCGGTAGCTCTACCAAACCATAAGAACTCGGTGCCAATAGCACTCTTAATCTATAAAAACTCGGGGCTAAAGTTTGCACCCCACATGCCGGCTAACCCGACATACCTAATAATTGTAATAAAAATCCACTTATCTCTAGAGTCATAGTTGGAACCGATGATGGAATAAGAGAGAGTGAAGTTAGTCCTTGTACCTCCAGTGGTTACTGACTCGATACAAGCTCAGGATCAATGTCTAAAACTTTGTGGGTGATAAATCTTTATTAGGTGATACTACTCTATCACGTTCTCAAACTGGTGGTGTAGTAGGATCGTCATCTTTCAATTTTTCTAAAGATTTTGTACGTGCCGTCTACTGAAGAGTGAAAAAAGAATAAATGAGATTTCAAGAGACCATCTATAATACACTTTTGACAAGGAAATGAAAAGAGAGTGAATTCCTAAAGATGAGTTCATTGTAGCCTCTCGAATATAGGATATGGACATTATCATACCCGATCTGTAAGACTCTACTAGACACAGGCTCATGTACTAAGGATATCAATGAACCTAGGACTCTGATACCAATCTTTCACGATTCGATTCTCAGGTCATGAGGACACCTACAATCTATTATAAGTGAACCACCCAAAAAATATATATGGAAAGATAATAGCTATAAAAATAAAAGATAAGACTTAATATAAGGAATAGGGAAAACAAATGAATAATGTAGTAATATTACATTCCAAAACCGATATCTAATACATGAGCCAATACAATAACTGTCAAATAAGTAAGTACAAGTCTGAAAAGTATAAATACATCACTATCTATAGAATTCAAGAGAAATAGTAATAAATTAAGGATAAGATAAAGTAGGATCCAAATGCCATGGGTCATCCTCTACATCGAGATTTGGATAAAAAGCTCAAACTTAGGATCAATTGAGATGGATACTTGGATCTGCACCAAAGTATACTTACCTAGCCTAAATGTCTATTTTACACACAAAAGTTTCTCTGTATACTTACCCACAGAAGCTTCCTTCTACTTTGTATACCCCTCTCTTCCACGCATCATACCCCAAGCATGGCGCCCCAGGTCGTAGGGTCTGTAAAGGGACTTATACCTACATCCAAAACTAGTAAAAAGTCATTTAGTATTAGAGTCATAAGGACTAAAAGGGCAAAACTCATGCTCAACACGTATATCATATCTTAGTGAAAACCCAAGTATAGCCATGTAGAAAAAATCAATACCTCAGTAAAATCCATCTTTCGCCATGTTAGGTAAAATCCATTCATCACCATATAGGCAGTATTAAGAAAACACGGTGATAGTGAGAAAACAGCCTCAATAATGTGAGAAAAATAACTCC
>JBDJHY010152888.1:0-12830 GCA_039654485.1 Withania somnifera
TCAAAATAATGCAAGATATATATATAAATATAGATATATATAGGCCTTCATGTCTTCCTAGAGATCGCGGAGAAGACCCATGTGATTGTAAACCCCAAATGCCCTAGCCTTCGCGATCGCGACACATTGCCACGTGATAGGAATGAGCAAGGGGCCTTGCCCACGTGATCAATGTCAAGACCCACGTGATCACGATGATTTTTACCTTACCCAACCTCAATTTGAATATTTGAGGCTCAAGATAGAAATGGGGTCTAATTTCAACAATTCATAGATGTAACTTTATGTAATTGGTATTTAATGAAAGTAACAAAAATGATATTTTAGGTCATATAGGTTAAGTAAGTCCTGAAGAATGCATAATTAAAAAGGATATAGGTATAACGACTGTCAGTAAACCAACCAATCGATCCCATCAAGTCATGAACAACTTGGGCAGTTATAAGAGCACTCTATGTACAAGAAAGTAGCAAAAACATGAAGATGATCTCGAGGGTTATTACGTGTACAAGAAATAACAACTCAAAAATATCTATGTGTTGAAACAAAGATCAAAAGTGTTGAGGAATATTACGATGAGTTCCAAACCTTGAAGATAAGGGTCGAATTCATTCAAGAAGATGCTTATGACATTATTCATTTTAGGGCAAGGTTGCACAATGATATTGAGTCCAAAATGAGATTCCACAAATATCCAACCCTAGATGAAATAGTAGAGGCGACTATTAAAGTTGAAAGAGTCCTTTTAGAATGCAAGTCAAGCCAAAAGGGTATGCTAGTTCATGGAACAAAGGTAAAGAAGTAGTTCAACCTACCCATATTGTGCCTAAACAAAGAGAATCTATTCCTCTTATCAATAAGACTAATGAGAGGCCTATCCCAAGGGAAAGTGGAAAAACGAACTTGCAATACTTTAAGTGTCAAGGGTGGGAACATGTAGTGAGTAAGTTCCCCAACCAAAATGCTTTTGTGATTTGAGAAAGAATGCCTTGTCCCGTTGAACATAAAGAAAAAAAATCCACACCCAAGAGGGAGATGATGATTTTGGGAGTGACGATGAGGTTGACTCCGATGGGTTAGGAGAGATAGAGGAATTATCAATTACATGTGGTGTCACAAGCAAAGTTATGCTCAACTACGCCATGAGAGACCCTAGCCAAAGGGAGATCCTATTCCATGCAAAAAGCATAATCAAAGATAACGTGTGCCTTATGATCATTGATAGAAGGAGTTGGAAAATATGGCTAGTGAAACTTTAATAGAGTTATTGAGCTTCCCACAACCAAACATGCTAAGCAGACAAACTTCAATGGTTAAATGAGAGTATAGAAGTAAGGGTATGCAAACAAGTCATGATTAAGTTCAAGATTGGTGATTACAATGATAAGCTCTTGTATGATGTGGAACCTATGTATGCTTACCATCTATTACTTGGTATACCTTGGCAATATGATCGAGATACAAGGCATGAGGGGAGGAATAAAATATACTCTGTGTTGTTACACAATTATAGGTACGTAATCAAACACGTGACCTCTTCACAAATGGTAGAGATCTACCAACACATGGATATCTTATGCAAAAAGAAACTCTGCCATCCAGAGGGATATAGAACATCCAAATCATTGGATGAACTTTCCAGTCTGCCACCCAAAATATATAGGCCACCTATTTGGCTTTCCCATCTTAGACGAGCCGCCCTCCCTGCCATCCCAAAAGTTTTAGACTAATTTAGGGAAAGGACCTCATAATTAAGGGGCATTTTTTCTTGTGTTACTATTTTGGAGGCTAATAACGTATTTAACTTAATCCCTAATCTATATATAGTATCTTCGGGTTTTCTTTCTTATTTGATTTTAGATAAATATTAACTTCATCTCTTGTGAGAGAAAGGGTGCTTGGTTCAAGCCGTTGTTGATATAGGTTTGATAAGTTAGGTTTCTTTGGGTATAAACCCCTAGAGGTCCACTTGATAGGTTAGGGTTTTGAATACGTTTTGATTAAGGGTATTGTTTCTATAATTAATATTATTGATCCTTTTTCCTTCCTATGTCTAATCTTATAGATTAAGTGTTCTCTTGGTAATCTAATGGAAGGTCACACTTTTAAGTGCTTGGTTGTCCATTATTACTCATGATTATGTTTAATCTGCTATCTATCATCCATCTTAATTTATTGTGTTTTTCTTCTTCTATGAGAATCATATCATCCAAATCATCTACTAGATCTAGCCTTATAGTGTCCCCAATGAGTCATACCACACTAGCACATATCGGAGCACCACTCTACTAAGCTGACTTGTTTTACTGATTCTTTGAAGGTTTGAATGATGAAGGGCCTGATCCCTTAGAACCCTTCTGCTCTATGAACCCATCAAACTTAGATTGACTAGCTCTGAAATTACTAGTCTTAGCCCCTTACTCTACCGACTCTCTCTATATTTAGCGTTACACTTAGCAATATGCTCAAAATGCATAATCAATCTACCCATGACCGTATCAGTACTCAAGATAGTTTCTCTCACCTCCTGGATTAAATGAGGTGAAAGAACAGACATAAACATATCAATCCTAATGTGCATATTAAAAATCGCGTCTGTAGCATACCTCGATAACTTAGTGAACATTATGAGGTATTCAGTCACACATGTAGATCCCTTCTCCAAACTTAAAAATTCATGAACCCTCTCTTGACACTTCTCTCTAGAAAATAAATGGCCATAAATGTTGACTCAAACTCCTCCCGATATGGTGGAACAGCTCCTACTCCCCTATTCTTCCTCCAAAATTCACACTATGACCTGGCAACATCCTTTAGCTGATAAGTTGCCAAGTCAACCCTAACAACATCAAGAACTCTTATCATATCATAAGTTTGACGAACCTTATCAGTAAAGTTCTCTAGATCATCCACAGTCCTTGAACCATGAAACTCCATAGGACTCAACCTCAGGAACTCCCTCACCCTCACAACTTTAGCATCAAGAGCAATTTGGTTGAACCGTGGGAACCTGAACTATATGCTAAGCTTGATCCATCATCGATTGAATTATCATATGCATTATATTGCATAAATTTGTAGTAGTAATGTCTGTTAGTAGATGCTCTGGCTCTGGAGTTGGTGGAGCTTGATTCTGCTGGGTTTTCTTACCAGCGTGCAAGCTAATCTTCATGGAGGCATGATCTAAAATGCATAAGTACGAGTTAAAAAGAGGAAATATCTCAAAGTAAATCTCCAAAGCACGATATAGAACATTAATAAAGAGAAACATTTCCTACACAGTTAGTAGCCTCTCAATTATAAGTATGTTGTAGCCCATAAATAAGACTCTACCTAACATTGGCTTTCAGACTTTTCTTAGGTCTCTATGAACTTTATGCTCTTATACCAAGCTTTTCATCCCCCAAGCTCACCCCCTAGGTAGGACCGACATTCTTAGCGACTAAGTTGCTCTAGCAGCCTCAGAAGAACCACTTAAATCATGCCTAGCTCTACTTACAATACTCAGCGGAAGCAATAACAAAAACATCAGAAGTGTAATAGGCTCATCACAATAATCAATAAATAGTCTCAATAAAAGAATAAATAACTTAAGTCTCAAAAACTAGTACATCTCAGTCTGAAAGCCTCTACTAGCTAAATAATTGACTGCTAGCACAATATTTTACTAGGTAGTATCTAATAAATAAAATAAATAATAAAGCTAAAGTCTGATCAATAGATAAATAAAGTAAAATAACTCCATATCTTGCCCTCAAATAGAGTTAGGACTCACCAATATTCTAGTCTTATAATAATGCAAGTAATGTCGACCTCGAACGATCGGATGGTTGGCAATATCTATATGGGGGTTAACACATGCATCAAGAGTAGAATCAACACACAAAATATGTACTAAGTACTTAAGCAAGTCTAAAATAGGATATACAGTATAATGATAAGTACTATGCAATGCATGATAATAAATCTCATCTTCAGCTCTAACTTAAATAAGCAATTTAGCAGTTTACTGAAAACAGTTGAAAAGATCATATCTCAAGTCAACTTAGCTTAAACAGCTTAACTCAGTTTTTAAAAGATAAATACTGCTTTAAAAACAATCTTTCACTTTCTTCCTTTTAATACATTCATTTTCAGATTCTCTATAGGAGTTTCTGTAACCGACATAACTCAAGGAATAAAGCGATGAAGTCCACATATTACCCTGTATATAGGGGTTTCTAACCTTGACAAAGAGAAATGAAACTCTCTCTAGGGGATCCAACAATACTACAAGCATACTTACAGGGCCCAAATAATAATAATCTCTATGTTAGCGGTGCTAATACTCCTCTCATAAAAATATAATGACTTATATTCACTCTCAGCTGTTCATTTCATTGTTCCATAATTGTTGGATTTTTCCCTTCCTGGAAAACCACTAATCAAGCTATGACATCTGTTAATTACCAATGATCGGGTAAACTTAGTCAATTATGATTCTTCATTAACATTCTAGGGCTCAACTTATCAATTTAAGCATATATATTAACACTTTCCTTCAATTGGTTCTAATTAGCCAAAAACTATTTTATTTAATCATGCTTCATTAATTCTCTTTAAGTAGGCTTAATTATCCAAAATAGTCAATTTAGACTTGTTACAACTTCATACTCAAAATTATTTCATGCTTTCTTGCGTGTTTATTTATTTTCTCAAATGCCTAAGTATCAAATTATTCAAAACTTTAGAAAATTTCAAATAATTTTAAAATAACAGTCTCCGCTTAATTTTTGAAAGAAATTAAATAAAACTTATTTTTTAATCTTAAACTTGAAAACAGGAACAAATTTAAGACTAAGAATTTCTACGTAACGATTCAGTGATGTCCCAAAGAAGGTTTTTAAGGCACCTTGTGACTTCCCTAATTTGGCTGTGCCTTGTTATTTCAAATTATCTGTGTTATGTTTTTATTGAAACTGTGTTGAGTTTCTTTTGAAAATATATCTTTTGAAACAACTTTTTTTCATATTTAAAAATAAATATCAAGTAAAAGATTACTTAATTGTTTAAAGGGATCTTGAATTGCACTAATTGATAAAATTATGAGTATATTTACTATTTTAAAATCATATTGATTCACTAATTTGGGAAGTAAGAAAGGATAATTTCGAACCACAACTATTATTTTTATTATAAAAACCATAGAACGAGTTCTTGTACACCAGGTTTACACCTTGATTTCATATACAATATACTAATAATACAAATTCTAACTGAAGAAAGATATTAAAGAGAAAAGGACTCCTTGACCATCAGACCTAAATCTTGAAAGGCGAATATAGGAATGGCTTAGGGCCATCGAACACATCCAGGTCATCAGGGACATGAAAAACAAAGTAAAGACATTAATATCCCATAAAAGCAATAAAAGAAAGTTATAGAGAAAAGAACACTTAATCAATTGATTACTAATTCGGATAGCTCAAAGCAAAATTCGCAAGACTAAAGACCCAATCCTTGTATAAATGCATCTTTCTTGGGCTAAGTCAAATAAGAAATATGCACATCACAATATATCATTAATAAGATCCAAGGATAATGCAACAATTGTGAGCTAGTCATCAAAATATCTTGAATAGAACATAATGCAAGAAAACAAGTAAAACATTTTTCACACAGGTAAGTCATCTGGTATAGAATGTTATCTCGTACTTGCATACATGGCGCAGATAGAGCATGTCATGACTAAGTTGAAAGCTTAAAGATACAGAGGTAGCATAAAGAGGGATGCAATACATATGTTGACAAGGGTCACAAACAAAAAAGGGTCTTAGTGGCTAGGTCAAGACAAGGAGAGGGGAGTAATTTTCAACAAACTACTCTAGTCTATATAAGAGATTTTGAACTTAGCTAACTATACATATATGTAAAAAAGTATGAAGATTTTAGTGATCCTCAATCAACTGGACAGGCAATAGGGAATTTAAATATACTCAGGAAAGCTTTTGGAGTTATAACAATGATTATTCAAAAGAAATGTCCAATTTTTAGTTAACTTCCTCAGCCAAACAAGCATGTAGTAGGCTAGCTAGTGAAGATAGGAGTGTGAGAAAAATACATGTAGACGTATAGATTAAAGCATGCATATCACGTCATAATCCCTATTATAGATAACATAGTACATACATGAGTTGACAAGCTTTATAGACAATATAGTAGCTAATCATAAACCTAAGGAGAATAGGGATCAGGGATGGTATAGAGAGTCTATCATATAGGAATTAACAAGATATTTATAATACGTGGACTTCAAACCATCATTCAAACTTGATGACAACCGGGCTAGCATTATGGATGATAAGAAAAATACAAGAATAACATTTTACTTATACACATGTAGATTTAAGGATCATACAGGTCAACCAGGCAGTGTCAAATAATCAATGTGAAGGAAGAAAAACAACAATTAGATAATAGGGGAAGGGCATGAAACTTAGAAAATATAAGTTGGACAAATAAATATGCTCAACTCATTATGAGCTCAAAGTACTACTTAGGGGAAAAGCATGATCAATCCAAGGAATATTGCATACAAGGTGACTACTAGACATTGTATAAGACATAATCAGGGAACCAAACATGCAAGTGACCAGCAAACTAAAAATATTTGAACAAAAACACAAAAAGAAGCTATTTGACATGAGGTCATATAAGAACCTAGCTTAATGGACAGTAGCTCCTCTAAGTTGATCAACTGAGAGAAGAGATAGTGAAGTCTTTTGGAGCATCTAATGACCCATATACCTCAACCCTTAGAAATTCACACCCTTGGATTCCTAGGCAAAAACCCCCACACAAAACCTTATTCCTCACCTTAAGGATTATCACAAGGTGTAGTCCCTTAGATAAGTGAAAAACATTAAATCTTTTCATAGGATACCTTATGAGCTGATTTAAAATATTTTTTAGAATAAAAAGACTCCCATAAAATATGTAAGGGATAGTTTAAAACATGAGAAATGGGGTAGGTTGAGGATACTTGATATAGGGAGTAAAAGTATCCAGCCTATTACATATAAATCAGCTAGAAACAAGGGATAACATGATTTAGCATCTCCTACTTTACCTCTTAATTCCCATAGGCAACCTTAATGCCTTACTTGATTTTTTAAAAAAAGGACATTAATAAAAAAAATTAGAAAGTTAGTCATGAATAAAAACCATTTGACAACTAAAACATGTAAGGAAACAATAAATTGTAAAAGATGATAAAACAGTAGAAAAAGGCCAATGTGAAACTACATAAACCAATAGAACACTATCAAAACCATTGTTTTTTAGGACATAGACTTAAACCTTATGCAGTAATAATATAGGAACAAAGCAAACCATATATAATGAACTAAAATAGCCTAAAACAGCCTTGAATACTCTTTATAGATAAACTTAACCATTCAATCAAAGAGGGAAAAACTCACTAATAAGTCAAATGCAACATTACAATAAACTAGCTTACATACCAGATTTTACCAAATAATTATCGAAGAATCAACAGAAAAAATAGGCAGTAAAAAGGGTAAGGGATGATAGTATACCTTTTGAGATGCAAAACTCAAAACAAAAACTGAAATTGAACCTGAAAAGCACTCAAGGACTCAATCAAGATCCCTATCCTACTAAATCCCCTTAAATGAGTACAAGGATAACCCTTTTAGAGAAATACTCAAAGGGGTTGAGGCGCTCTCATATTTTAACTCGAAAACTCACACCCTAGTCTATATCAAATCTAAATTAAACCTAAATATTGTATGTAATGGAAACTGGTACTCACGGTTTAGAAAAATCACCACCAAACCATTATAAATTTATAATTTAGACTAATTTTAACCTAATAAATGACTAAGAATGCTTAAACTAAGAAAATAACCTTAAATAAGTTCAAAAATGCTAAATGTATTACTATCTTATGCTGTATATTCTCTCTTACGCTCCTTAGAAGTTCTCCCTATATTCTGCTCTATATTCTTCTCTATATTATGCTCTATCTCGATAGAGAAAAGGGAAAGGGTGTATATTAAAGCTCTGGACTTGTTCACCAAATTGAAAAAGAGGGGGGAAACAGGAAATCAACCAAGAAAAAATGATCCCAATCTTTAATTTGAATAAAAAATATCTCAACACTTTAAGGGTCTTGCATTTCAATTCAAACTAAGGTTTACGAGAGGAAAAACATAACACAGACAATCATTGGCTCATAATAGCGTATGAAATCTTACTAGATAGGGGAGGAGAGGAGGGGAGGGGAAAGAATTTCCAAGAGCATCACCACAGGGAATAATCCCTACAATACAACAAGGACAAAAAGTACAACGAGTCCAAAACAAAAGGCTAGCCTTGTGCCATGCCACCACAAGGTGACAAGCACGAAACATCTCAAAGGATAATAAAAACTTGAGAGAAAATAAGGGGAAATTGGGCTAGGTTTTGCAAAGGGAAAAGAGGAAATAGGATAATGAGGCTGATTTCAAAATTGTTTTTTTAAGGGAGGGGGGGTTAAAAGAAAATGTGGGTCGGGTTAAAATAAAATTAGGATGGGAATAGTTTAAGGAAACATTGGGCCGACTAGAATTAAAATAAAAGGTAAGAATGGGCCCAATTATACATTGAACACACACACACACACACACACACACACACACACACATATATATATATATATATATATATATATATATTGAAAAAAAGAGTAAACTATGAATAATGAATAATAAATAATAAATAATCATGTAATTAGACTAAACCTGATTTATAAAATGACAATGATCAATTAATTAAAAGGGTTTCCAAATAGCACATGTGTAATATAAATAATTAGGCATATCACATATTCATTTCTATATTTTCATAAAATTGTATAGTATTTTGTATACGTCAACATGTATCAATATTATACTTGAAAAATTTATGTGAATTTTGACCAATCATGCCCTTATGCAAGTGTATGCATTTGTATACTTGTTGTATACATGCGTACATACTTCATATAGGCTTGCAATTTTTTAAAAAGAGATGTGCATTTTGAAATTTATGTCATTTTGAAAGAAAATTTTAATTAAAATATCTCAGGTTGTTATAAATAAAAATTGAGTTCCAACAAAAAAACATGTAAAAAATTAAGTAATTATGATACTACAATGCTCAATTCAAGTTTTAAAAATGAACCTTGAAAACAATCATCAATTCCTACCTCAAAGATTCTTTCTTTCTTTTACTTCGATTATGAAAATATGCTAACTCATGAGGAATTTCATAATTAACTAAGCTTCATGAAAACTTCATAATTCTGACTCAAAAGAATCTAGTAAATCATCACTTCAGAGATTCATGATTTATAAATTTAAACAAGAACCCTAGCGTGCTTTTAATTTTCAAAACCTTATTTAGGAAAAAGGTTTTTGGGCACAAGGATGAAAGTAGTTCTAGTTTAAAACTCATGTACCTGATTAGAAACAATTTGATGATGAAAAATAAACTATCAAGTTGCTATAGTGAAGTCTCTATGAAAAACCCTAGTTTTTGCCTCTTTGGAGAAATTGGAAGAAAAACCCTTGCTTGATTTGATTTAGCCAAGAATATGAATAAATTTGGGGTTTAGGATATTCATATTTTTATGATTAAAATCCAAAACATCAAAGGAAATTCGCAGCATAACCTCATTAAATGTACTTGAAATTCCCCGGGAATCATTTCACTACTCATGAAGTAGCACTCCACGACTCGTGAAGTGAAATTAGTTAAATGGTTTAGGGAAGACACCTCACAATTCATGGACCACCAATCGTGGTCCTCCATATAACGACTCATGGGGTGGATCATACAAAAAAGGCTGAAATTTTGAGTTTTAAAGATTCAACAGTACGGGTGGGGAGTACAAGTCGTGATCTTGAAGTGTACTGGTCTTGGTTTGGTCTCATGGAGTCTTAATAGAAAAGGAGAAACTTTTGGTCGTGCAGTACGACTCACTTCACGAGTCGTGCTCCTGCAAATGATGAGTCATTGTTTGGCACCTGGTACATTTCATTACAGTGCAGTCTTTAGTAAAATGCCCAAATATTTTGCTCCAAACTCGAAATGACACATGGTTTCTTTGGATAGGTTATGGTCCACCTAAATCTTTAAATATCAAAAGATATAATCAATTAAACTTGACTTAAGCACGAAGTAATATCAAAACTACACTTATTGAAAGAACCTTGAATCAACTTTGTGCTATAGGTTGTTCATGACCTTAAATCACTTCAAGCACTCATAATACACTTTGATTAGGATATTGTAACCAAGTAACAAGATTCATGATGTTACAAATGAACCAAGTTCCGATGAGGACATTCAACTTTTATGTAAACCGGTGCTCTTGCAAGCTGCATGAACTGAACGCGTAAAGCACGAGTTAGAAAATATTCTCGGAGTTAAACTCCAAAGCACTAAGTAGGATATGAATAAAGTGAAACATTCCTAAACTCTAAGTAGCCTCTCCATTATAAGTATGACGCGCTTCACACCTATAAAAGAGACTCTAACTAATATTGAATTTTGTACATCCTAGGATACTTAACCTATTGCTCTGATACCAAATTTTTCATGTTCTGAGCCCATGCTCTGGATGCGGCAAGGCATCCAAAATCATCAGGTGGCCCAAAAGTACCTACCTAGAAGTCATCTAATCACACCATACACTCGGTGGAAGGAATATAAATTCAAAGAAATAAAGAGTATCTCACATGAGTCAATAAATATAAATAAATAAAGACTGAAACTAAATCTCAATACTACAATTTTGTCTGTCTGAAAGCCACTAATAGAGTTGAATAACATAGCTACTAGGAAAAGTACCTAGATAGTTTTAAAAGAATCTATTAAGTCTACTAGCTTTACTAAAAGAAGGTAAACTTCGATAAAAGCGCTGGCTCTTGAATCATGAGGACTCAACTAGATACTGTAAATTGAAGCTACAAATCATTAGTACTTGTAACTATACAAGCTACATGGTAAAAGCATTCAGGCATAGAGTATGCATTAGTACATGAAATGTACTGAATATGCAAGTAACTATTTCAATTGAGTATATTTCATGTACTAATGCATACTCTATGCCTGAATGCTAATACTAGCCTCACATCTAACCTAATTAGGCTATCATATCCTATGGTGATACGTAACTTATGGGATAAGGATTCTTTAAACCAAATTAGATCGATGCTAATACTACCCTCAAAAGATGAAACTACATCTTTTCCTGACCTTGACCAGTGGAAACTATTTGCATAACCAATTACCAAATAAAAACTCTATGTTAGCCACTTGGGAAAAATGTTTGTCTAGTTGACTTTATTCTCATTTTTCAAGCTTTAAATATATTCTGAATGGGTCTGTAATTTAGAAAAATTAAAAATCTGGCAATTTCTACAAACCAGGATTAGACCCTATAGGACTAACAAACTATGCATGTTGTCCCTTAATTCGGACCTTATCAATGTTTATGCCATGTAATTTTATTCATTAAATTACTGTTATGAAACTTGACTCCAATTATTAAGAATATATAATCTTTAAGGAATATCAGGCCAACAATATAGAGATTCAACAACAACCAACAAGATTATGCAAAAAACATAATCTTATCATAATACAAGGATTTACAAATTTGTATCAATATATACAACTTCTAACTCAACTGAAAATTTAAATATTTAGACACAAAAATAGAGGTCAACCCTTATTGAAAGTCCTACATACATTAGTGAAGCCTTAGCACTGAATTTTTATTGAGGTCTCTGAGTAAATTTGAGAACTCTAAGCAAGTCTGTGAGAGAAAAATGAAGGCTTTTTGTCTAAGTCTCAAAGAATGAGAGTAAATAAAATTTTTGGGTATTCATAATAACTCCTAGGTAATATAAATTGATGTAAATTTGATGTAAAAAGAATTAGGAAACTACTGGGATGTCCTTATAGAAATTGATCTGGAAAACTGTCATGACACACCATGAGTTGACCTAAGACTCATGGAATGGTTTCCACGACTCGTAAATAGAGTCTTGGTATTGGGGTTTAGTTACTGGAAATTGGATATCATTCAACGAGTTCACATCAAGAGTCGTGAAACTTACTTCTGACTCGGGAAGTGACTCGTGGGATGGAGATCACACTTGATTGTTTGAGGACTGGGGCACCATGAGTCACGTATGATTTATGATCTCCATATCACGAGTGTTGGACCAAGGTTGGTTCACGAGAATCGTCCCATTGTGTTTTGATTGATGACCAAACCATTAAGTCAAGATTCGATGTTAATGGAACTCCCAAAAATCAAACAATATGTTCGTAGACATGTTCGTAAATCAAAGAAACAATCCGGGGCTGAACCAACTCACTTTGAAACATTCCGAGTAACCAAAGTGCATAATTTCCAAAGGAACAAAAGGAAAGTAGTCGACTAATTGGTGAAAGTAGTTGACTAACTCTGGGATAAATAAGTCGACTAATTTGTGTAATTAGTCGACCAATCTGGATTCCAGTAGGATACTAGAAAATGAACAAATCGACCAGAATTAGAAGATAGTCGACCAAAAAGAGTGCAAGGCAAAGTTTAGCTACTGGAAGCTAAACTAGTCGACCAGTTGAAGAAACTAGTAGACAAGAAGACAAAGTAGTTGACTAATATGGAAGTCTAGTCGACTAATATGGATTGAGCAAGAAAGTAGTCGACTAATGTGAAAAGTAGTCGACTAATCTGCAAGTCAGAAGCATTAAATGCAGTTGGTGAAGCAGCAGAACGGCTAGAAAACGTT
>JBDJHY010152920.1:0-12829 GCA_039654485.1 Withania somnifera
GGAAAACTACCAAAATGCTCTAGAATACAAAACATCACATATTTATCATAAATGACCATGAGTGTCATTACAGAATGGTTCTTCATCTTACCATCTTCCCCTTAGGACAAAAGCTAAAGTTTATAAGTCTGGGGACTTCTTCGCTATACCAGGCTATAACTAACCACTCTGCAAGGTTATAAACTCACTATAGATATGAATGCCAACTCCCTCTTTAAGGACTACAACTAGTCACCACTTGATTCTTTCAAGGACTTTCATCTAAACTAACTTTTTACCACTTCTTAGCCTTAAAGGATAACACTAAAAATTAAACACACTCAAGCAAACTAACATCACATATTCAATTCTTTACTCCATCCTCATACTGCAATACTTCACACTAGAATACACATTTATAGTTTAAACTAATAATTCAATACTAACAATATATAACATACAACCTTTCAGCACTATTAAAAGACTTACAACTACTAAATCACTGCCTAGGTAACACTATCCCTTTAAGAGTCACAATAACATAGTCAAATATCAACCATCCAATCTAATAAATTCAAGCGTATATACAACCTTACTATATAATCCTCTCCTTAGTAAACACATAAGAACACACCGTCAAACTATTTTTGAATAATCACCTAACATCCAAATATACACCTAACCAGTAGCTATATCCCACTCTATCTTTCTACACTTCTAAACTTCACAATTGTAGCTCTAAGATCATTCTACCACATCATGCAACCAGTTACACCTCACTGTTTAAGTAAACAAGGAAAATGATGCATACTAGAAGGAATTTATCAACATACCCATCTCGTCTTCAAGAGGAACATTCTGACTTGACTAGTTGGTAATGTAAAGAATTTCTCTTGACTCTGGTCACTACTGTTCTGCCCAATAGAGGGGAAATCTATCAACTTGTGACCCATCAATCAAAAGAATGGTCACCACTATTATCCCGCCTATAAGAGAAGAAATCTCTCAACTTATGACCAATCTTACCATAACCAAATGAATGCCCCATTCCCCAAAGGAATTCACTTGGATGGAACCTACCACAAAGACTAAAATAAGGGTACCATGTTTGGGCCTCTTATTTTCTCTTTTTATCTTATTTGGGTTTCCTGTCTCACTAGGTAGACTAGAAGGGGTTTCTACCCGTCGATTTTTTTGAGAAGTCATAGCTTGAGCCAATAACCCAATGACATTATAAAACTCTGCTTTGAAATTTTTGTCGTTCTAAAGCTGAGGATGAACAATAAGGACAACTTGAGGTTAAGGGGCTTGATCTTGGGTATTATCCCTGGCCTTTCTCTTGGTTTTCCGTTCTCTTTGGAATAATGGCATGATTTAAAATGCATAAAACATAATTTAGAGGGAGTTTAGCATTTAGAGTCTATAACACGAGTAGAGAAATGAAAATGTGAGACATATTCCTAAAAGTTTGATAACCTTTATATTTAAGTGTGGTATGGAACACACCTATAAAAGTGACTCTACTAAATGTGTTTTTGAACATACCCTAGGACACTTTAGCTATGGGCTCTAATACCAAGTTTGTAATGCCCCAAATCTATGTTATTGATTCTACATGACACTAAGGACCCATAAGTGAGCTCCGATAAAGCCCTTGACATGTAAACCTATTCATAAACTTAAGTATACCATGGGATCTTAACAAAAAGAGGCATAATATGGAAGCCATTTGTCATAATGGTAACCTGAATAGGTTATGAGTTAGACACAGTTGGCAAAACGTGAAACATAACTAGTGTCATATGACTCAATGTATGAAAACCTCTAACAAGACTAGGGTAAACTATCAGGATAATCCCCCAATAAACTCTCAAAATAATAAAATAAAAGGGCATAAATTAAGTGAGGAGCAGATCTAGCATTTAAGGACTCACCAAGCTATGTCAAATGTAAACTCTACTAATTACGAATATAGTCTAGATAACCTATATCTGCATAATGATAAAATGCATCCAAAGCGGTTCAGTATGGGAATATATGCACAAAACATGATAAAATATCATAAAGCTTTAGGGTAATATCAATCAAATGACGCAAAAAGTTTAGTAGGCTTAAAAGTACAAACCTTGTTTCTTGTTCTGAAATCATAAATACTAAATATGTTAGCTTAGGTCAATGCATTTAGTTTATTTTAAAAATATTAGTCATGAAGTTGGGAGTTTCAATTAACGGACAGAAACCACGCTATAAGATACATAATTCCGGTGTATTAAACCCACAAAGAAAAGTGTACAGTAATTCTATAACCCCACACTGGCAATAGGATGTCCTAACCCTCCACAGCTAGGACTAAGCTGTAAAGTCTAAGATAAGGATCCTTAACTAGATAATGACAAACAACCAAAGTTGCAAACCAAGTTTTGGAATAATACAACCTCACTGATGGATTGATATAATCCTCTTGGTGCTAAATAATCCTCCCAATAACTGAGCTCATAATCTTGAAAAAGTTTCTGAAAGGGGCATATCCGAATGCCCGTATTTTATATCATGAATGAGTCGGAGCTCCTTAGTTTTCTTGTTTGTCTGCTATTTTGAGTTTTATAAATCATAAACTTAAGGTATTTCATGTTTATGGACTTTCAACACTAGTTCAATAGTTCTTGTTATGATTATAGGATATGCATAATTCAAGTTATAAGGAATTCAACATAAACTTGTAAATTCTATCTTGAAACATAGTCATAAATCTATTGAAAATATTGAAAATGTAATTTGAATTTCTAATTATTTGAAATCATGTGAGAATCATTCTAACAGACATAAAATATATATTTCTTGCATAATTGAAAGCATGGGTTCAATATAACTAAGATTCATAAACTTTAGGTTTTGAGCCCTAGATTGAAGAAATCATAAATCTTAATAAAAATTAAGATTTTTGGTCATGAGAGTGAAATGTAATCTCATGAATACCCCTGTAACTTTTTGGGAATAATTTTCTTTATTAATCTTACAGATTGATGAAGAACATGTAACCTAGGCTTGAGAGGTTTTGAAGAACTTCCTCTTTTTTTTATTGTTGCTATTTTGTAATTTTGGGATGAATGAAGGGTTTAGATTTGATTAAGTGTGCGGATTTAGGGGTACATAAAGAATTACATAAATTAATATGTAATTTAATTCTTTAATACATCCTAGAAGGGTGTAGTTTGATTAGGGGTTAGTTGGGAAAAGGTCATAAAAATGACTGCGAAGTTCGTAGAAACCTTCATGCTACTGTTATAGTTATGCTGAACTATTTTGCACTTATGCGGACCGCATAAGTGATTATGCGAACCACCTAATATTTATCATAAGTTTGTAGAAGCTAAGTCTCAATTCGTAGACTTATGCTGACCTTGTTTTGCACTTATGTAGACTGCATAAGTGATTATGTGAACCGTATAATGCTTAGAATTATTTCCAAGAAACTCCATCATTTAACTATACTTTACCCTTTTAGTAAAATGGTCATAACTTGTTATTCCTAACTCTAAATGAAAAGAAATTTATTACGTTGGAAACTAGACTCAAATTTATTATGGGTCACACAAGTCTTTATATATTGGGAGCTATGATCACATAAAGTTTACCCATGCCTAAAACAATATGAACAACTACAACAGTAGAAAGTCTTTGAACTCAAAATATCATTAGGAATTCCTTATGACCTTGAATATTATCAAGTACTACCTTCACATTTAAGAAATGACTTTATCACCCAAGAACAAGCCAAGATTCATAGTATTTGGACTTAATCATATATATTGAATGGTTAAAATTTTTGCTCAAGTTTTAGGGTGTTATAATACGTGACATAGCTCACTATCTTAGCTTATTATTGTTATACGCTTCCACTAATGAGTGAGTTTTTAGAGATATGCATGATTTAGGGGTTCATCTGAGGCTTCTGAGGCAACTTAGTTGATACTGATGGTCTTGTAACTCCTAGGGGCAACTCCAAGGTGTTACAAAGTTGGTATTACAACTTTATCTTCATAGTGCCCTAGGATAACTTAAAGCTGACATAAGGGAGAGTCTCTTTTATGGGTGTGAATCACAAAGACTTATAATAGAGAGGCTATTAAACATTTAGAAAATTGCCTTTGTTTCATGTCTTATTTTCATTGGAGTTTAAATAAAATACTTTTTCTTTGCTAGTTCTTTAAGTTTTGGTTCATGCCTCCATGCAGAAGGTTAACAGAATTAGGCTCTGCCATTTCTTGAGCCTAAATATTTCCAATGCTGAATTTTGTAATATGATGGACTTAATTGTCGAGACTATTGTTCCCTAGACTCAGTAGTAGGAAGAAACTCGAGCCGTTCAACCAGTTGTTTAAGATGCTAGTGCTGCTAGAGTCAGAGAATTTCTACGAATGCAACCTTGATCTTCCATGGTTGTAAGGTAAGAAAGGACCCATAAAGGTTCATTGAGGATGTTAAAAGGGTTTATGATATCATGAGGTGAAGGAGGTCGATAGGGTGGATTTGGTCATGTATCAATTGAAATATGTGGTTGAGATTGGGATGAAGAGTAGAAGAAGAATAGGATGGTAGGTGCAGCTCCTTGCACTTGCTAAATTTGAAAGAGATTTCTTAGATAGGTTCTTTTTTAGGGAAAAAAGTAAGAATATGTGAGAGTTTCTAAGTCTGGAGTAGGGCTCCATAACGGTTTATGAAAATGGGATGAAGTTCACCCAACTGTCTAAGTGTGCCCTAGACATGGTCGTTGATATGCAGAATCGTATGGACATCTTATTTTCTCATCTTTCCCTATACTTGGTAATGGAAGTGAAGGCGGATTCTTGGATTACTTGTATGGATATGGGTTGGTTGATTGTTCACTTGGATAAAATAAAATGGATAAGGCTAAGATAAGAGAGAAATACCATAGTAAAAAGGCGAGGGCTGGTTCAACAGGGTTTTATCAGCCTAAGGTTAGTGGTAGCCCCAGACAACAGCTGTAGAGTTTTCGAGCCCCAGACCATTTATTGACAAATGCTCGTACCCAGGGTATTAGACCCTCTCAGAGTAAGTCAGTGAGGCCAGCTTCACAGTGTACTGTGATGGGAGGAAGATCTTATCTGACCTATTCTAAGTATAGTAAGAATCATTTGGAAGAGTGTAGGCTTAGTATAAGAGTTTGTTATGGGTGTGTCCAACTAGGTCACAAACTTTAGGAGTGACCTTCTAAAAGTTTTTAGATTATATTAAACCCGACAATCTTCTTAGAGACTACCCCAAAGATAGACAGGGTGGGAATGAACCTCAGATCACTTCATCTACAACAGTATCGGCACCCTATGAAGCTCAATAAGGAATTTTTTCTGGCACTGGTGGTGGTCAATGCCAAAATAGGTTTTATGTATTAGGCTCCAGACAAGAGCATAAGAAGTCATCCGATGTTCTTGTAGGTATGCTAAAGGTTTATTATATTGACATATATACTTTTTTAGACCCTAGAAATACCATATTGTTTTTATCCCCATTCATAGTCAGTTTGGAATCTTTCCCAAAAATTTGTCTTAACCATTCTCTGTCTCTGCCCAAATAAGGGATATTATCATTGGTAAAAGAGTCTACCATAAATTCTCAGTGTCATTCTTTAATAGAATCTTTCCTGATTATCTTCTTGAGTTAGACATGGTAGATTTCAGCATCATTCTTGGCATGGATTGGCTTCATTCATGCTATACCATGATAGACTGCATGAATAGAATCGTTCGTTTTAAGTTTCTTGATACATCTATCCTACAATGAGAGGGTGATGGTTTTGTTCCTAGGGGTTGGTTTATTTCATACCTCAAGGATAGGAAAATGATCTCTAAGGGGTGTATCTATCACTTGGTCTGAGTCAAATATTCCTAATATACAGTCAGTTCCAGTCGTTAGAAAGTATGTGGATGTCTTTCCTAGGGATTTACTTGGAGTACCTCCTGAAAGGGAGATAGACTTTGGAATAGACCTTATTCCAAGAACTCAACCTATTTCTATACCCCCACATAGAATTTCACCAAAAGAACTTAGAGAGCCCAAGGCCTAATTAGCTGATATTTTCGACAAGGGTTTGATTTGCCCTAGTGTGTCTCCCTGGGGTGACCCTATATTATTCGTGCACAATAAAGATGGTTTAGTCAGAAAGTGTATAGACTATTGTTAGTTGAACAAAGTGACAATCAAGAAAAAATATCCTATGACAAGGACTAATGACTTGTTCGATCAGCTGCAAAGTGCTAGTCACTTTTTTAAAATTGTCCTTTATTCGGACTATTATCAACTTAAGGTTAGATATTTAGACATTCCTAAATATATTTCAAAACCCATTATGGACACTTTGAATTGGTGGACATGTCCTTTAGTTTGACAAATTTTCTCACGGCATTCATGGACCTCATGAATAGGGTTTTCATGCTATACTTGGACCCGTTAATGATAGTTTTCATTAATGATATTCTTGTTTACTCCAGAATCAAGGATGACCATGAGGACCATCTTAGAATTGGATTTCAGACTCTTCGAGATAGTCAACTCTATGCCAAATTCTCCAAGTGTGAATTTTAGTTGAATTTAGTTGCATTCCTAGGTTATGTCATCTCTAGTGAGGGTATTCGTTTAGACTCCCAGAAAATCGAAGATGTCAAAAATTATCCCAAACCTATATCTCCTTTAGATATTCATAGTTTCTTGGGCATAGAAGGGTATTATCATATATTAATCCAGGGCTTCTCATCTATAAACTCCTCTTTAACTAAGCTAACTCAAAATAAAGTTAAGTTTAATGGTCAAACAAGTGTGAGAAAAGTTTCCAAGAGTTGAAAACCAAGATGACCACAACCTCAGTACTGACTTTGCCAGAGGGTTTGGAAGGTTTTGTGGTATGTTGTGATGCCTCTCTTGGTGGTTTGGGATGTGTATTGATGAAGCATGATAAGGTAGTATCTTACGCTTACCGACAACTTAAAGTTTATAAGAAGACTATTCCACTCATGGCCTTGAGATGGTAGTTGTTGTTTGTTCATTGAAAATCTAGAGACATTATTTATATGGGGTTCATGTTGAAGTTTTTATTAATCATAATAGTCTACAATATGTATTTGAGAAGAAATATTTAAATCTTCGACAAAGAAGGTGGTTGGAGTTGTCAAAAGATTATTATAAGATAGTTATGTATCATCCAGGAAAGGCCAATTTGGTGGATGATACCATTAGTAGGTTGTCTATGGGGAGTGTGGCATATGCTGATAGGGAGAAGAGGGGGTTATCTAAGAAGGTGCATAGTCTTATGCATATTGGGGTCAGGTTGGTTGATTCTAATGATGGTGGGATGTTGGTTCTAAATGTATTGGAGTCTTCTTACTAGATGAGGTGAAAGAATAAGGATAGAGATCCATTCCTACTTAAGTTGAAAGGTAGGGTTGGTAGGCATAAAGTGCAAGTTTTCTCCAAAGGGGGAGATGGTATGTTAAGGTTTGAGGGTAGACTATATGAACCAAATGTTGATGGAATAACGAAAATAATCTTGTTAGAAGCTCACAACTCCTGTTATTAAATTCGTCTCGGTGCTACTAAGATGTATAAGGATTTGAAGAAGTGTATTGGTGGGAAGGGATGAAATGGGGACATAACTTAATTTGTGGCTAGGTTTCTGAATTGTTAGCAAATGAAGGATGAATATCAAAAGATAGTTGGTGTTATGTAGAGGTTTGAAATTCCATATTGGAAATGGGAAGTCACAAATATGGATTTTTACCAATGAATAAGAGGCAGCATGATTCTATATCAGTGATTGTGGACGTGTTAACTAAATTGGCTGATTTTTTACCTGTACACACTAGTTTCTTTGTAGACGATTATGGTAGATTGTATCTTCGAGGATTTTCATATACATGTTATGCCCTTTTCTATTATTTCAAATAAGGCTAATTAGTATATTTCATACTTTTGGAAGTCTTTTCAGAAAGGATTAGGGTCTTAGGTTCACCTCAATACTGTTTTCCACCCATAGAAAGATGGTCAAGATGAATGGACCATCTAGATTCTACAGGAGATGCTACTGAGATCTTGTGCACTTGATTTCATGGGTAGTTGGGGTGACCAATTGCCATTGATATAGTTCACTTATAATAAAATCTATAATGCTAGTATCCAGATGGATCCATTTAAAGCCTTATATAGGAGGAGATATAGATGTTAGATTGTTTGGTTCAAAGTTGGTGAAACAAATTTACTAGGTCTAGAATCAGTGATTGAGTCTACTGAAAAAGGTTCATCTTATTCGGGAAAGGTGGAAGACTGCTCAAAGTAGGCAAAAGTCCTATGAAGATATAAGGATGAGGGAGTTGGAATTTAGTGTTTGTGATTGAGTGTTCTTAGGTGTCTCTCATTAAGGGAGTCTTGAAATTTAGTAAGAAGGGAAAGCATAGTCCTTGTTTCATTGGGCCATATCAGATTTTGAATAGGGTCCGTAATGCTACTTATAATTTAGATATTTCGGTAGAGCTCCCATCAGTACACCCAGTCTTTCATATATCCATGTTGAGTAAGTGCTTGTCAAATCCTTTCTTAATAGTTTCTGTGGACAACGTTAGTGTTAAAGATAGCTTGACCTATGAGGAAATCCCAGTCCATATTATAGATAGCTAGGTTAACAAGCTTAGGAATAAAGAGATGGCTCATGGTACCTGCTGCCCACCCATCCTCCTCTGCTTTGAGAACCGTGTGAACAGAGAGCGGGCAGAAGAGTCAACTTTTTTATTGGTCCTTATGCTTTTCCATCACAATTTTCTCTTTGAGAACACTTGCCTCATCGATTCTTCTAACATTAGTCAAGGTTCTATGGAACAATCAGTCAGTTGAGGGAGCCACTTTGGAAGCTGAGGAAAGCATTGATAGAGAAGTATCCAAAATTATTTACTTTCAATTCCACTTCAGTTTGAGGTAATAAAATCTATTTCAGCTTTTCCTCCATTTGTCTGTTACATATAGCATATAGTATGTATTATTGCTTAGGTTTCTATGTGAGTATTTGTTCATTTGTTTATGTGTTCATAGTAGTTGGACTCTATAAGAATGGTATGCATGTGGGTCAGTTGAGTTAAGGGTAGAATATCACAACCTGAAAATCAAGTTGTGATGGCGTCTACATCCCATCTGTAGAAAAGCCTAATCCTAGCCCAAAGCGTAAAGTGATGGTCCAGTACCAAGGACCAAAAGTAAAAGAGAATGGATATTCAAGGAAGAAATAGAAGCAAAACATACAAATACACAACCGCACATAATTCCCCAGAACCTGGTATTGTGGTTGTAAAGCATCAATAAATAGAAAAGTATAAAATACAACCATCAACTAGGAAAAACTACAAAATATCTATTTAGACTCCAAGTAGAACAACTGTAAAGATAGAAGGAGGACCGACCAACATGAATATCGACTGCTCACCATATCTCCTGAAACAACACCCAACTAGCTCGCACGATCGCATCTATATTGATGACTCGTACTAGAACCTGCATCATAAAATGATGCAGAAGTGTAACATGAATACCAAAAATAATAGGTACCCACTAGGCATCATAGGCTAACAAGAAAAAAGTAAGCACAAATAAGGTAAAGAGCGATCGAAAGCAATTAGGCAAGTGGCACATAATGTACAATACTAAAGGGGTAATTACAACAATAACTTTGTAAGTACGATGAAGGATCAGCTATCAGTGTGTGCAGTATCGGCTAACAAGTATGAAGGAAAGTCACCATCAAGGTATAACACACAGAACCTAGTCCACAATAAGATCATGACCAAACACGACACGTACCCTGAGCTCCAATGTAATTAGCACAAGGAAGGACAAATAAGATAAAATGAAATCATCAATAAGCTAGGCTAACAGTAAATACAACAGAGTTCCAATAACTCGATCGGCATCCTATTCTACTGTATATACAATCAGGAAATATTTAACCCAAAGGTACTCCCCCTGTATGTCCCGATGAGTAAAGATCAAAGAGCAGGGATGCATTCAAAGGGGTTCTGAAAAGTAACTGTCACAACAGTAATCCTACATGATCCTCCTCTGTCAATAAGGCACGTGAGGTAGAGCCCAGAAGGAATCGAGTCATATACCACTACTCCCCTATATACCCCTCCCTTGGGATGCACATCATTCCCTAAGTATAGTGATCCAATTCGATAGGGACCGCAGAGGGACTTAAACCCATACACAAATCTTATAACTAGTAGGGAGTCGACCCCACATGCAAACCTTGTAACCAGTGCACCAATGCTATAGTCATCAGGGATAAAGTGCCAAGCCTCGAGTTTAACCCGTATGGTCATATCTGAGTGGAACTTAAGTGCAACAAAATAGTTGAATCAGAAACGCAGTGAAATCCAACTGATGCTATGTAGGAGATACCCAAAAATCTAAATGCCAATGAGGAATTAGATTAGGTTGTACGAGAAAATAGCTCTATAATGCTATTGTAGTCGTGGAAACATATAATTTATAAAAAATCAATTTTAAGTTATTACTCTATGGACATTCAGTTACATTTTAAACTATTAATGCATGCCCATAACACAGAATCAAGCAATAGGCCAAAGCGATCTACAACTGCTAACTAGAATCCATAAAATGGATGCCAAGACCTAGTCACAAGGTACCTCCTGTCCCAGCCCAACTACCGTCCCGAGCCATGAGTAATTGCACCAAAGATTCCACAAATGACCAGAAGGAACCCATTAGGGCTCAACACATACGCATTTAGGGAAACATATATCTATTATATATCAGGGGAATAGAATCAACTCCTGAGATCGCACCGGGCTAGGGCATAATATCATCACATAGGGATGCTGACTATCTAACAAAGCTGTAATCAGCTGGGTAGAATATCAACACACAAGGATGCTAACTATCCATCATGGAAATATATGACTATCAATAGCCAAGTGACCATACATGAAATAATCATATGCAATTCCTTAGGTAAAACCCAAAATAATCATCCTACCTAGATCGGCTCTAAAGCCACCAACATAAATCAAGGGATAGTTACTAAGCTCTAATCACTAGTATAATCTCCTCCCAACCAGTCTACATTCCAAATTCAACATATAAACAATATGCACCAAAGTTTAAACTCCTCCCCCAACCATACTATGTTCCAAAGTCTACGTATAACACGCGGGTTGGGCAACATAGCCACAGGTAAGTAACTAAGCTACAAGCCAGCAAAGTAGGCCATAGGCAGGAAAAGATAACATAGTGGGGATCTGACTAGTAGTTCTAGCCCCCAAATGGAGCTTTACTAAACATATACTACACTAATACCTAGTCTAAAAGAAGTAGACTGTAGCCTACCTGGTGTTGGAAGAAACCTCAAAAGTCGTGTTGAGACAAGCAAAGATTTAGAAATGATCTCAACACCGCATGAGTGTAGAAAAAATATAATCTGCAAGTCAAGAGGAGTAATAAAAGAATAATATTTCTATATAAATAGCAGAATCGAAATTCGACTAAGAACGAGTCTGATAACCTAAAAGAACAAAAAAAAAAAAAAACAAATATTTATACAGTACGTAGAGCATAACTCATACATCATATGGAACAAAAGGCTTAAAATCACGGTAGAAATGGATATACAAGCTCAAAAAGTTTATGAAATAAAGAAGACTTTATTAAAATAGCAAAAATGAAGAATTACTCGGTAGAAATGATCGTAGAACCACCAGGATATGATTCCATGAAGTCAAACCGTAAATTAATCCTCTAAAAACACTTGCACAAGCTCAGTTTTCATGGAAATTTGAGAGGAAAAAGAAAAAACTTCATCCAAAAAGGAAGAAAGATATATATTATAACGCCCCATGCCCCGGAGTCACCCTTGAGGCATCACACGGTATCCTTCACTATTGGGTTGCCCAAATAGCTTTAGACGAACCCTCCTGGATAAATCATACTCTAATATACACTCATAAGTGAAAGCATAACTAAGTAATATCAATAAAGTAGCTACGGTAGAACCATCTTATGTAAGTTAATAAAAGACAATAACCAAATAAAGGATAACTTAATATCAATTCTAACACATCTGTCCTAAAGCCACTAAGTAAAGATAGCTTTAGGCTACTATGGACAAGTTCTAAGATAACCTTAGAGTCAAATTAAGACAAATCAAAATAGTATTAAGTCTAATATCAGTATCTAGGAAAATAGCAACTCAAATGATGGCTTGAGTTCCCAGAACATGGGAACTAGCCATTGTCTCAAAATCTTGAAATGTAAGCTCAGTAACTAGGAGCTGATGGAAGGTCACCTGAACCTACATGGATAAAGGCCATGTAGCACAA
This sequence comes from Withania somnifera, assembly GCA_039654485.1. Classification (NCBI taxonomy): domain Eukaryota; kingdom Viridiplantae; phylum Streptophyta; class Magnoliopsida; order Solanales; family Solanaceae; genus Withania; species Withania somnifera. The sequence continues at coordinate 12,372 of JBDJHY010152920.1, forward strand.
AATAGCAGTCAGTACTGGAATTACTGAGTAAGAAGGAAAGGTAAGAGATAGCAGGTAAATACAACATGCTCAATGTAATTAAGTGACCATATCAAGTGACTAAATCATGAATGGCTATGCAATCCATGAGCAGTAATAATGCCAGTAAATCCTTGTCCAAATCCATGGAAATGTCAATAGTGAAATTAAGGTAGTAAATAACTCAAATTAAATATATCAAGTTCAACTATAAGTGTCAGAGGTTCTATAACCGACATATAAGACTAGATGAGTATAATATAGAATCCAGCATACTCTTTCTAAGAGGGATACCTTTTATCCCCCCATGAGCTAGTATCATACGCTATGCCTAGTGGATCCAATTAGGAAATAACATGAAAGACAGGTAAATTTAGCCTTTATAATATATCAATCCTATGCTGGCAACATAGTTTAGGACTTAGTCCCTCGGTGCTAAT
>JBDJHY010152940.1:0-12827 GCA_039654485.1 Withania somnifera
CCAAAATTTCACCCTTTAAAGCTCAAAAATGCAATTTCTCAAAAACTTTCCCAAAATTCTTTTCATCTCCTGAACCAACCATGATACCAAACTTAGTTTATCCTAAAACAACTAAGACTAACGAAAAAATGGTAAAATATGTTGATAATGGAAAAATGACATTGAAAGTTATTATATGCTATGAAATAGAATGGGTTTTTTATAATACTTGATACCCAAGTGAAGAATAACAAATTTTTACGATCAAGTTTCGATTTTGACCCCGCAGTAACGGAGTTATTTTTTTAATAAACCTTAAATTATTGGATTTTGGGTGATGTATATTTTCTTGTATTTCTTTTATAGTAACTAGATTACGATCGTTTGGAGGTTCAAAGGAAGGGTAAAGCTCACAAGTGATAGATTTCTCCAATTCTAAGGCAAGTTGAGGTTATTTGGTCTTTCTATAAAACATTAGTCATTACTTGCTAGGTTATTTGTAATTAGGAAATGTGAATTACCTTGGGTTGATTGTGGTGATACATGTTGGGTCATTATTGGGAAATTAATTATTGATATGATTTTGTGATTCTTGACTTGGTTCAATTTTGTGAACTAGTTAACATGCCATGAGTTGGGTGAAACTTGTTGGGTTAAAATTTTAACGAACATTACTTCATGATGACTCCCTTGGTTGAAATATACTATTGTTAAAATATATAAGTAATTTGATAATTGTTTGCCATGTTGACTTGATTTTCTTGTATTTTATTGTGATTGAGCATCATATTTCCATGAATTCCCTAGTATGTGAAACTTTTTTATATTTGAGCATGAAAATAATTTGGTCACTTTATCAAGAAAATAAATAATATTAGAAAATATAACTATAACAGTGTCGACAACAGGTGTACATGGACCTTGTGAGTCTCCTTTGGGTTCTAACTATGACAGTCTGGACAGCAGATGGGTATGTGTAGGACATACATGCATCACAATTATCTATGCATTGCATTGCATTTTCTTTGACTTGTTCCTTATTTAGATTTTCTGTTTTTTCAATGACTTGTTTGACACTTGTGTTAATTCTAGACTACTTGATACTTGATTTTGAATTGAAACGTGATATGTAAATTATAAATTATACCTATTGTTACTTGCTAATATTTGTTTATTATCCATGATCATGACTAATAATTCATATTCTATTGATACTTGACCGAACTTGATAATATTAACCATTTTAAGGAAATTATATTGTGGAGCTTGTAATAGTTGCACCTTTTGAGGATTACTTAGGTTGATACATATTATTTATTTCTGTTCTTTTGGCTAGGCTGCTGTTTGTAAACTATTTGTGGGTCATAGTATTGTAGAGTGGTTGGATGTTAGGAGTAGTTACTAGTTCTTTATTTTTAGACCTGCCGAGGATACTGTTGAGTTCCATTATTTTGTACTCACCCTTGCTTTTTCTACAATTTTTTGCAGGTAAGGTAGCGGACCAGTAGTGATCTATATCTTTCTCTTCTCATACTAAGTCGCTCATCTTGAGACTTCTAGATGTAGTTGTCTCTCGATCGCATTCTCCATAGTCTCTCCCTTTATCTTAAAGTTCTATTTTATTGGAAGACTTTGAGATTCAAACTAATTTTTTTATAAATTACTCCTTAGTGACTTTGTACAGTGGCTACCTGGTTTTCAATTAAGTAAAATACTTTAGTTTTTACTTGTTTATTTATATTTACTCTTTAAAAATTTCCTTTACCTTTATTTATACGTGAGTTCGGCTGACCTACCGATTGGAAACGTAGGTGTCATCATGCCTGAATTTTAGAGCTTGACATCCATCAAGACTACATGAGCTTTAGTTAATCCAAAGACATGACCACAAACTCGAAATGACCATAACAAGTTCTGAAAGTTGTTTAGGAATACCAGACTCCCTAACCTTAAGTTGATAATAACCAGAACGAAAATCAACCTTGGAGAAGTAACTGGCACCTTGAAGCTGATTGAACAAGTCACCAATCTTGGAGATGAAATATTTATATTTGATTTTGACTTTGCTTAGCAGACAATAATCAATGCACATTTTAAGATATCCATTCTTCTTAGACAGGAGTAAGACAGGGCCCCCCAAGGAAGGCACACTAGGCTTGATAAGCCCTTAATCTAGAAAGTCTGTTAATTGATGTTTTAGCTCTATGAACTTCCCTGCAACCATTCTATATGGAAAAATAGTAATAGGCTGAGTGTCTAAGATAAGGTCTGTTCTGAAGCACTTGAGCAAGTTCATACTATATATATGAGTTGAATATGAGGGCTTAAAGACAATGTTAGAAGAGTGCTTGATAGAGCCCTTAATTAATGTTAAGGATAAGCTTTTCATTCATAACAAAATGACACTACCTAAGTTGAGGATTCAATATTGATGGGTACAAAATCCCATGATACTTTGTATATATATTCGGTCATGAATCTTTATATCGCCTTGTACTGCAAAGATAAAATGAAATTAATACCTTGTAAATTAAATTAATATTTTATTATACAGCGGATTAAGATACATCTATAATAAAATTTCCTTAAAGTAATGTCAGCATCTATATATTTGATTCTATTATAAATGAAATTTATGAAACAAAAAGAGAAATATTAATTAATACTTTAAAAGTTTATTAGGTTTCTTTTCTAAGAAAGTTCATAAGTATAAGTAGTTTAAGATTACAGTACTATTTCATTTTAACATTGATGGAGTTGTTGAGTGATGGATTACCTAAGTTGCATGGAGTAGTTTTGATGATAGACAAATCCTAATCCTATTAGGAATCCTTGAGGAACAAGGAAAACAAATTCTAAAAGGAATAGTTTCACTAGAATGCTTAGAAAATTAACAAATGTGGAAATTTGATTGAATCCTTGAATGAACAGGACAACTAAACATGGAAGGACCTGGAAACCATTAGAAACCTTGATTGCAAAGAGAAGGTTTATGGTAAAACCTTTTACTCGAAAGAAAATGTTTTTTCTTACCTGGACCCGTTAGGACTTTAGTCATATGCTTATTAATATAAAGAGAAGGTGCAAGAAAAAGAGGGAGCACGTATTGAATAATCCGAGAGAGCATTATTCTCAAGGCAATAGAGATCGAGAGAGAGAGAGAAGAAAAGGCAACAACAGAGTTAAGAAGCTAACTAGTTCGAGTTTACTTATAGTTATTTCCTTTTGTTTTTCTGAGTGTTGAAATTGTTGAGAAAGTGAGTGTGTGAGTTTTTGTAACAAGAAGTGATTGACTTATTGAGAAAGGGAGAGAGAGAGAGAGAGATAGAAAGGAGTCCTGAAGGAATGATAACTTTAATGGTAATAGAGTTGTAATCATAAAATGTCTTTATTGAAGTTAGTGGAGTTAGTTCGTGATTTTTACTCCTTGAGTAGGGAGGTTTTCCACGTAAATTTATGTGTTTTTCTATTTTACTATTTCTCATCATAGTTGGCCTAATAACCTGGTTCTCAAGTAAAGCAGTAGGAAGATAGAATTCTTTCAATTGGTATCAAGCAGTATTTTCAATTAAAGACTAAAACCTTGAACAAGGATCCTATGGATTCTCCTCCTACTTCTCAAGAAGTTTCCTCACAAACCAGACCACCACTCTTAAATGATAAATATTATGGATGGTGGAAGAATAGGATTATAGACCATCTAAGAAGTGAGAGTTCTGATCTATGGAATGTCATCCTAAATGAAGTCTGCTTTTGAAGGAAGCTCAACTCATGTACCTAAGGACAGAAAAAGAATGGTCTATTGAAGACAAGGTAGAAATTCAAAATAATGCAAAAGAAAAGAAGATTTTGTTCTGTGAAGTAGGAACTAATGAGTACAACATGATATGTTCCTTTTAATATGCCAAAAAAAATATGGTATACTCTTCATACATCACTCGAAGGAACCTCAGCTGTAAAGAAAGAAAAAAATTAACAATCTGAACAGACAATATGAATTGTTCAAGATGAAGGATGGATAGACAATTGAGGCCATGCATACTAGATTTACTACAATTTCCAATGAAATATATTCCTCGGGAGAAGTCATATCTACTGGGAAGGCCATCAGAAAAGTGTTGTGTTTTCTACCTAAATCATGGTATTTACTGTGGCTTCCTTGAGTGCATAGAACTTGATGCTAGTCTTATCATTTAATGACCCATTGTAGATTTATTTTTATTTATAAAGAATAAATGAGAATTTTTTAATTGGATATAAATTGAAAACATGTAATGTATACCTTTTTTCCAAAAGAAAATATTCATGTGTTTGAATGAACAAAGATTGACATCACGTATGAGTTGAAACATTGGGTTGGTCATGATAATAAGTTAAAGTAGGTATGAATTTGATTTTCAACTTTCATACATAATTGTTAGTTATGAGATAACTACTTTTATTAATGAGTGTGTGCTATTTATAAATGTTTGAGCATGTATTTGACTTTATTTAAAGTACTTGAAGTTTTTTATTTCAAATTATTTTTTGTTAATTTTTTGTATATATGTTTTGTTTATATTTTTTCAGTTCAAAGAAAGTACTAAATTATGTGTATATCATTTAGATTTTATTATATCACTTCATAAGGACTATAAGGCTATTTCAACTAAGAATCTTAAAGCTCATTACAAGATCTTCAGAGTAGATCTAGATATTAAAAGGAAGAGGAAAAGAGGGTTTTGTATGACAAGAATGGATTAAAAATATTTGTGGAGGGGGTTGAAAAATGTTAAAATTTAGGAGTTTGGGGGAGAAACTTGTAACACCCTAAAATTTGAGCTAGAAGTTGAACCATTCTATGATTATGCTTACATTTGAGTCTTAATAATTTTTTACTTGATTTTTGGTGAAAAATCTTAAATAAAGTGTGGGATTATTATTTGGGGTGATTCAAGCTCATAAACAAATCATAACACAAAGTTGAGTTCAAGGTTCGTCCTATATGCCTAGTTTTGATGTTACTTTGTGCATGGGTCAAATTTAAATGAGAATATCTGTTAATTTATAAACAATTAGGTGAAATATAACCTATACATAGAGAGGTATTTGAGTATAGTTTCCAATGCAATAAATCCCGTGTCATCTAAAGTTCGGAGTAATAATTTATGGGCATTTTACTAAAAACTTCTGTCCATGTACCTACGAGTTAGAGTACGAGCCGTACCTCCAAATCATGGCTCGTACTTTGGCTCATGAAAATAGTCCAGTGATCTTAAAATTCACCCTTTGATCCCACGAATGGAACCATGAATCGTGGTCCCTACCTACGACTCGTGTAGGCACTCGTGGACCTCTGAAGGTTGATTTTTAGCCTAATTTTGCAAGGAATTATTTGTAATTTTCAACCTTTTTTACACCCAAGCCTATGTAGTTTTAGACTCTAAATAGGTTATAAATACTTTTTCTCTTCATCAAACTAAAACCAAATCAAAAGAAGAAATATCTTCAAAGTTTTCTCTCAAAAGGCAAGAACTAGGGTATTTCATAGAGATTCTTTGTAGAAGCTTTAGTGTTGATTTTTCTTCATTAAATTTATCCAAATCAGGTATATGGGATTTTAACTCAGACTCATTTCATCCTTGTTCCCAGAAACCCTTTTTCAAGATAAAGATATAGAAGATGTAGAAGTATGCTATTTTGTTTAATCCTATAAACTATGATTTCTTGATTGATGATTTACTTGATTTTCTTAGTTATAATTATGAAGTTTTTATGATGACTATTTAATTATGAAAGTCCTCATTATTTAGCATGTTTTCGTAATTAAAGCAAAAGAAAGAAGGAAGCTTTGAGGTATGAATAGAGCATTGTTTTCAAGGTTTATTCCTAAAACTTGAATCAAGCATTGTAGTGTCATAATAACTTAACTTTTTATATGATTTTGAGTATGAAGTTTTAGCATGTATAAATTAACTATTTTTGGATAATTGAGCCTAATTGATGAGAAGTTCTAAAAGTATGAATTACATAATGATTTGAAGTTTATTCTTGAAACTTGATATGAGAGTTGAAGTGTTATCATTATTGACTTATCAGTTAGCATGATTTTGATAGTTGGAGTGAAAGCATGAAATAAGTCTCGAAAAATAAAATTATATTATATTCCAAAGTTTTTTTAAAAACTTTAGATGATTATTGAAAGTGTCAAGGTTGATGATTCACACGGTTTTAAACTTATTTGTGAAGCATGTTTAGCTTGAACAGTTTTGGTTAATTGGGCCTAGTTGAAGAAAATTATTAATATATATGATTAACTTGATAAGCTAAAAGATATACAGTTAATGAAGAGTCATAATTGACTACCCGATCAGTGGTAATTAATAGATGTTATAGCTTGATAGTGATTTTCCAAGAAGGAAAATTCCACTAGTCATAGAACAGTTGAAAGTGAATAGATGAAAGTGAACAGAAGATAATAATTAATTTTTTTATTATGAGATGACTATTAGCATCGAGGGTGGGCATAGGCCCAGTAGAGGCCCTTATAGATCAACCTATATAGTCTAATGTAGGAATTATTATTTTGGCCTAGTAAGTGTGCCTGTAGTCTAGTTGATTCCACTAGAGTAGTTGTAGTGCTCATACCCTTTGGCAAGGTATGAGGGTCCTTCTACATAGGGTTATATGTATCCCTCACACTTTATATCTGAGGTATATCGATTATAAAGACTCCCAAAAAATAGTAAAATTGATAGTCTTGAAGAGTAGTAAAATTTAAAGTTCTCAAAAGAAAAAAAAAGTGACAGTTTCGAAAGAATGAAAGTGAAAGAATGTTTTTAAGTAAGTCTTTATATTTTGTTACAAACTAATGAAGATTGATCTATTTAAATGAATTTATTAGTACTCTTGAGATTTTAAAGCTTTTAACTGTTCTCATAATAAATTGTTAAATATCTTAGTTGAGCTGAGTTTTGAAAGTTCAAGCCTTTGAACTATTATTTGAGGGTCAAAATTAAAGATATGAATGAAAGATGGCAGGTTTAAAGTAATAAATGAGCTTGTTTTATATTTTTAAGAGTTGGATCTTTTAAACTGATACTATTTAAAATGCATATTTATTGTTTTATTGAAGTTGAGTAGTAAAGTTGAGTATATTCTAACAGTTCATGCATTGCATAGCCATGAGTTATTTATTGTCGTACGCTATTGCACCTGCTTATATACTCGGTACATTTATGTGTAGACCCCAAACTTTCTATATTACTGTAACCCCCTGTAACTCCTTCTAGCCTTCTAGACACCCGTGGTTGATTGGATTTGCACTCGTAGAGATTATAGGATTGGTCTCATTATTTCGTTGACAATCTTATGGAGTTCTTTTATTCTTCTATTTTGAGTAGAGTCACGTTGATAGAGATCTTTTTTATTTTATTGTTGTGAGGATAGCTAAGGATATTGCCCTACTAGTCAAATGTCGGTCCACTATTGCTTATTTCATTGATATTGTTTCGCTGAGTGATGTGAATAGATCTTTGCATGGTCCAAGTGGTTCTTCCAAGGCTTCTAGAGAAACTTAGTGACTAAGAATGTCTGCCACATCCATAGCGTAACTATAGGGCATGAAAAAACTAGTGGATATGGGAATCCACAAAATATATGTACTAGGATAACTAATTGTATAGAATATAGATACCTTGAAAGAATGAGGATACCTGTCACGGCCCGAATTATCGAATCATGATGGCACCTACTATACCACCAATGGGAGAACTGACGTCGTAGTTCGAAGTGGAGGACTACTACATCAAAACCAGCAAGCACAAGTATAATAAACAGTATATGAATGAAGAGAAAATAAAAAGAATCAATAATTAACAAAACCCGGTATCAATTTAATACAAATCCTCCAAGTACATAACAAGGAATCAGAAGTCTAATACAATTGTATCTCCGAAAATACATGGAGATCAAATCAATATTGAAGAGAAGAAGGAAAAGTTGGATGCTAAGCTCACCCTGAGTCTCCAAAAATAAATAAAATCTAGAGGAACAGCAATCTGAAAATCAAGGTCAGGCACCTGTACTCGGATCTGCACATGGAAAGTATAGTATGAGTACAAGCTGTCGAAGCAACCCATACCCAGTAGGCTTCGAGGGACCACTAGGCACATCACAATAATAAAAGCAGTAAATAACAAAAGGCAATAAATAGGGTCACAGAATTAAATAGTACATTGTAGAAGCGACCTATTTAGATAAGAATCAAGTAACAAGTTGAACATATATCGCTAGCTAATCACTTATTAGGAATTCAAGCAATGAAGAAAGACGTACCCGGAATCCTTGCAACAGTATATGTGAATAACTACAATAATCAAGATTCAAAAGAAGATAGGAAGAGGACATGAATGGTATACCCGTAACCTTAAGTAAGGGATGAATGAATGAATAATAAAATAACGCACAATATCCCATATAACACAAAATATTAAATAACCAATAAGAACAGCTAAGTAGTAATAACAGTACTAAAGTAATGCATAAAACGTTGTCAAGTACCCTATAAAGAAGCACAGCGTATCAAACGCTGCAAGCTCACAAATGTTGCTCTGACTGATATCAAACAAACTCCAATTTCTCTGAAACTTGCGAAATAGTATTCCACATATCAATATGAATTTAACAGTATAAATTATGCTAAGTTATAGACTGGGCCTAAAATGTGCCTGCGGGCCTGCTCGTCGGAACTGAAAATAAACTTCACCATGGGGTTCCCAATGTTACTAGAAACTCGTGCTCCAAAATTGAGCACAATTCGAGTAAAGGAAGGGAAAATCAGCCCGGACAGATTTGACTACAACAGGGTCCAAGATGCAATCTTTATATAATTAAACGTTGGAACTTGACGAGTTAATGATACTACGCAGAAAAATATACTCAATGAACGAAGAATTATTCAATAATATGTGATTTATGTCATGAGTACATCAACTTCACCACTTGAGGCCTTTAATGGAGGAAACTAAGAAATTCAAGGATCAAAATAAAGAACAAACTTACCCAAATCACGTCGAAATCAAAGGGTAACACTTGTGGATTTTTCTCATCCTTGGATTAAGGTTTAGAATGAGTTTCTCACACAGGAAAAAACCTAAAGGTTTTGCTGAATAAAAGATCTGAGGATTGTGGAAGGATTTAATAAAACTGCAAGGTAATTAATACATCACGATCACGTCATCAAGGGTTACGACCGCGTAAGGTACTATTAATGGGCATCGTGATTTTGCAAATATTATACATGATCGCGTAGAGAAACTGGGAAAGAATTCATTGCGGTCGCATGAATATACTTCGCGATCGTAAAGTGTATTGGTTAACGGAATTGCGATTTCATAGATTGACTCCGCGATCGTAATGAAGGAGCCACCTGCACCAGTTGCAAGTTTTGACAGCAGAATCAAAAAAGAAAGAAATGCTCCAAATCACTATTTGAAATGCATTCGTAGTCAAATTTATGAAAACAAACTGTACACGCGCATCGGAAACAACATTCTGGACTTAATGATGCAGTCGAAATCAAATTTCAAGGTCGTTTCGAGAAGATGTTGACCAAGTCAACCCTTAGGATTAAATCAAAAAATTCCCACCAACACCTCGAAAATACAATGACAAATCCTAGAAATGAATAAACACCTCCATTAGCCTAAAATCACCATTATGGAGCTGATGGAAGCGTAAGAATTCTAATCTGACACCCCAAACAGTAAAATACCACCCAAGCTCCAAATTAGGCCTTAAACTTAAATAAAATCCACAAATGAGCATAACTCACAAACGAAAACTCTGAAACACAAACTTAAGGTCAGACTTGACTTTGTTTGGCATTCTAGAGCTAACGAAATTATCTGAATCTAATTCTGAGCTTGTCTTGAAGGAAAGTTGACTTTGGTCAACGAGTACTTAGTTTGAGGCTCTAAAATAGGAAATTTGAGATATTTCTCAACTGAGCCGCCAGAGATCCGAACTACCGGTCCCAACAAGTCATCAATGACTTAGGGAAGCTACTGAAACACTTTAGAATGAAAAACATCATGTATTTATCATAAATAACCATGAGGGTCATTACAACATTCACTACTAAAAGGACTTTCATCCCCGAAAGTCAAAATAAAGCGGAGATGTGTAAAGAGAGACTTAAACCAAGGAGACAAAACCTCAGCATAAGCATCCACGACAACTCCACCAGCCGTAACCAACTCATACAAGTTAAACACAACCCCGCTAAAGATCGAACACCAGTACTTTCAACCAAAACTCCCTGAATGGATCACAAGTTATATCAAAACTAAAACCAAGGCCGAAATCAATTACTACTCTGACGAACACCCCAAAGTTGACCAATAACACACTGTCACGCTGTGGGGAGACGAAGCTGAGAGAACCCTAACACGAAGAATGAAGAACGGACCCACTCTATAAGTCCCTGAGCACAAACTATCCTACCAACTTCTCACCAATCCCAATAATCAAACTAGTTACAACACCTCCAAGTGATACTATCGAAGATCTACGCTCTCACAAACTAACTCAAGTTGCACGTATTGAACACCTAAGCAACACCCTCTATGCTGCCATACCCAGTGAGACTTCCACTCTCCATGATATCATAACAACTGAAACCAAGTACCACCGAACCAATTCTAACAAAAACAGCAGCGCCGTACTCAAATTATGGGGAAAATACCCAGATGGAGAAAAAACATTAAGACAAACCAACACGATCACCTTTGAAGCAACGGAACTCTGACTACTAGCACTCGCTCCATATAAGCAATAACTCCCTCCACGGAAACTACTCTACCAAGTCTCAACTCACAATAATAGTCCGCTAATGGCTATAATTGAATTATACACACGACAAGGGTATAGATCTTAATAAGCGATCCTGCGCGATGCTCAACAATAAATCCCTGTCACATCAAATCTCAAAAATCAAATCTATGAACCTACAAACCAATCGGGACTCTGGCATACCAAAAAGCTGGAAAACAACTCCATAATCCATTACCTAGAAATAATTCCCATCATACCCAACAAAACTCAAATACCACATACCTTTCTAGTTTATGCTGGGACACACTTGTAGCTAGGTTAACAATCAACCCTGATCCTCTGCCACTAAGTCTCAATCTCACCCCGGGTTCTAACACAATGCACAAACCTGCCTTTGAGACGCCATAAGCAAATCTTGCAAGACAACCTTACTCAACTCGAAGAATCATCTTACCAATCCTAACTGTCAAGAAACCACGGTGACATCCCAACTTAAGGAAAACACGATCATCATCAATCAATGGATACCAGTTTTCACGAATACCCAACTAATCACCTCATACACTGTCATCCAGAAGCACAAAACATTGAAACCTTTCTCCTTATCCATACTAGGCTAACATGTAAATCAAGCACGATCAGTCTGCACTAATAGAAGCATCAAACATACCACATCAAAATATATCAAATCCTCGGTGCACCTATTCTACACCTAATTTAATTTACCTTAGCGAATCTAACACAACTGGCTACCATCAACGTATAACATCACAACCAATCCTAGCATGAACCCTTACAATTCGACATACTGACACCAGGCATATAGTGCAAAACCAACTTTCTGTGAGGAAAACTTACCAAGGATAAAGAAATGTTGACATATTAAGAAGAAGAACTCTTTATCTAAATATTTCCAGAGATGAAGCACCAACATCACAAATAACAATCCCAATAATCACAAAATAACCCCAGTCGCCTGCAAATACTAGAATTAGTCACAAATATCACCCTATTGCGGAACTACATCACCATCCATGTATGATCATATCAATACACCCTGATTCGGTACTTACCACATACTCTCATCCATAAACTCATAAAGCTGAAAACACTCTATAAACTTGCAACAATCGAGTTTAGTATAAAATTTGCCACAGAACCCTTATATCACTAAATAGTATAACTCAGGAACCACACTCCCTATCCACTACTAAGGAATAAACCCATTTACAAGAAGAATACACCAACACATTATTTATCAAAAATCGCATTGACGCCACAAATACAAAACTCTCCCAACCAAGAAAAGTCAACTAAAATTGAGATAGTTATCCGAAAGGATAGGAAAACAACTGAGACGTGGCTCAAAATGGAAAATTGGGAACAACTCATGCTCAAGTGGGTAGTTAGGTAGGACGACTAAAGCAACTCCTACAATACAACGGAGACACTAAATGACCAAAAACATTAATTCTAACATTGCGAATGAATACAAGCTATGTCTAGTGTCACGAGGAGTACTGGAACACGACTCTCAGTGGATAAAAAAAACCTATCTATGTATCCAAGGATTTAAGTGGCATGGCCAAGACGAAGATCTTGGCGTGATTGTTTAGAACTGTATAGAGAACAAGGGTAGCCCACCCATAGCAGGAGATACAATACTACTATAACAATGAACCTTCTCAATGAAATAACACCAGGCCTAGCATCAACATACTATAACAAAGATCAAGACTCTTACGCATCTAACCAATCGGGTCTAGCATCCAAATCCACTACTAAAAGAACTCAACTATAAAGAGACGAGAAATAGCTATCATTCCATGGCGTATTAGCCAATATTAGCACATAGGGGAAAATAAAATAAATAGATAAGCAACAAGAATCACCCAGGGTAAAGAATTACTAAGACCAAGGGCTACTATAATCAATCGAATAAAAGCCAAACTGTATAACAACAAGGTGAAATCAAACCTGAGATCATCGTCTCTGCATCTGATGTAATCAAGATAATAAGAGGCGTCCATAAT
>JBDJHY010152958.1:0-12826 GCA_039654485.1 Withania somnifera
GAGGATAAAAGCTGTGGGATTCATCCAAATTATTCCACCTAAGCCTATCAACACTGATTCATAGTTTTTTAGGGTGTATCGACACAGCACTTATCACTCTGACAGTGCTAGACATGATATAGAAGATTGTATTAATTTAAAGCATAGGATCCAAGACTTGATCTATTAGAAGGTGACCATTCTCTTGGATAGATACCAATAACAACCCATTGCTAAGTCATGGAGTTGCGGTCAATGTGATAGAAACTAATAAAGAAAAGTCCATCAATAAGAAGTGTAATCATAGGTTTTCAAAGACAATGCCTTATATATCAGTCTCCTCATTCATATTTCTAATGTAATCAAAGATCTAGAGGAAGGGACTGAATATTATTTGAAGAACATGATATAATTCTAAAGGAAATCACCAAGACATTAGGGATTTACAAGGCGAGCCCAGAGGAGAAGTTTCACAATTGGACCACTTTCTCGCTCATAGCTTCCCAGTTTTGGGGTAAATAAGATAATTTTTTTAACTTTTATAAAAATCAGTGATGGTTCAGATGAGGCCTGAGAACTACCATTTATAACTTTAAATTCCTCCCTTGTAGTTTTCTTTTTGAAATGGCACGGACTCATGCTCTTATGTGCCATAAGCCAACGTATAGTTGTATTTTTTTAACTCAACAAAAACCCTCCCCATTGTGAAAAATGTGTGTTATTTAACTTTATTGTATAGTTTATCATCTAACTTGGTTTCTTTATGTTTTTTGTAAAGAATTTTTAAAAAATTGTCAATGTCTCATGTCAAATAAAAATCAACACATGAAACTTGATGAACACAATGAAGAGATCATGGTCCCTGAATAGTTAGTAGAAGATGTGAAACAACTTAAAATCAAGAAAAGACTAATTTGTAAGAGACTGAGGTGCGCTGATCTTAGCAGAAATGGATGGCGAATAATGATCAAGATTGATCAACTCAGATACTGTCAAAACATATCATGTCTAGGTAATATGTATGTCATTGTAATCATATTTTACTTGTATTTGTCTTAGTGACTTCTAATAGTTCTACTTTCCCTTTCCTTCTTGTATAAACTATGTTTGACCTGAATTCCCAAAAAAGGGATATGTAGGTAACTTATGTCAACTTCAGTCACCCCTTTAATCATTTTTCCAATTCCTCTTTTGTGAGGGAACTACATTTGACATGATTCTTGATTTAACAGGATACGTAGGCTCTATAACGGCTCGGTCATACCCACTCTCCCACATGGTTGTCATTTCTCTATTCAATGGAAATTGAAACAGAATGTTTTATAAGGAATCTCAAAAACTCTAAAGAAGAAGTTTCTCTGCCAATAGCCAGAACAAAGATTGCGTCAAGGAAAGCGATTGATGAATTTTAATAAAGGAATTGTAAGGCCTCTAAAAAGTGTCCAATAGTTATTTATCGAGCATTTAATTTCCTTGAAACCCTTAAGTAGGGTACATATTTTGAGCATGACCTCAAAATTTCTACCAAGAAATATCAAGTCAAGACCAATTCCCTCTACAATGGGATTTTCATTCCTCTCTGCAATGAAAACTAGGGCAGAATTTTCGAGAAGGAATCTCAAAAATTCTAAAGAAGAAGATTCTCCACCAACAACATACGTCAAAGGAAATCAATCGAGAAAGTTTTAGAACAAGAATCACATGGCCTCCACAAAGTGTCAGGTCTGTTTTTCGTTCATTTAGTTGCCTATAAACCCTCAAGAGGACCTTAAAATTTCTACCAAGAAATATCAAGTTAATTTTAGAATTTTCCAACTGCCGTGAAGTCTGAAAGGACCAACTCCCAACTATGACAAGATTTCCAGTCATGATCTTCAGGGTTCACTAGTGAAGCATCGAATTTTTCATAGCCTTTGAGAAAATGATGCTCATCAAGCTAGTACACAACATGACAAAATTGGTAGAGAATGCTCCCCAATTTTGCAAAATATAATTTTTTGAAAATTTATTTTTGCTAAGAAAATTATTTATAAGTTAATTTTATCTTACCCTATCAGAACTCGGGATGTCACAGCGGGTATCTATGAAAGGATAGCACCTGAAGACAACTGGAGATGGCAAGAGAAGAATGTACAATCAAAGGATGTCAGCAGAGGCTAGTTTTAAAAAACTAACTATCTTTATGTAGGTGCAGGTTTTTCACAAAGAAGAGCGAACAAGTCCGAAAGGATACATCCTCTCCTAAAGAAAGAAAGGAGGACATTCGAAAGAGATAGAGGTGGGAAAACTCCCAAAAAAACTAATTGTTTTATGGATTCATGAAATTCCTAAAACTTTTTGAGATAGAGAAAACTAGGCCAGCACCTCACCCCCCCCAGCAAGTCATGACAAGCTGGTGGTTTAAAGGCGGCACAATGATCACATCTACGAAATATTAAAACAAAAGAGAATTATCCTGGTTCCTAAAATCTAGAGGGATCAAGACCCTAGAACCATAGAGAAACACATTATGTTCGCAAGAAATATTTCTTAATTTTTCCAAAGTAAAATGCATTATTTATTTGTTTTTTTGTGTGCTCATCCACCTTAAATAGGGTAACACTTGATATTTGCTCGCCCACCTCAAAAGGGCGATACTTGATATTTGCTTCTTCACCTAAAAAGGAATAATACCTAATTATATTTTCTTAGGAATACAGAATGATTATATATTTCATGCATAATCTTCCTAAATTCTCTTCCTAAAAAGCATTAGATCGAAGTTGCCAGCTAAATCGACTTTATATCTACTAATCGTTAATTAGATGTAGGATGCAGGAAAATTAGAAATGTCAAAAGATGAGCAAAAGATAATGAATATCCTCTATATTAAAGCTTTCAAGAAGGCTATTACATTTTGCAAACTATCAATAAGGCCACCACATTACCGAGAGGGAAATACCCAAAAGGTCATACCAAGATGGGCATGCTGAGAAGGCCATCGTGATTATTACTTTATAGGCGTATGCTCCCCACAGAAACTATACTTCCCTCCACAATTAATTTTTAAGATGAATCCCTTTAGAGGTGTCCCTAAGTCGCATTGATGTGCATAATTCACCTAGAAACACAATATCTATTAATAGGGAAAGATAATAGAGTCTAACATGGAATATAGTCAGAGATTCTTATATTATGATATTTATAGAACACGTAGAGAAATTTGAGTCTGGCATGAGGAATATCTAAGAAAATTATCACCAATAAAGGAGCATGAGCTCTCTCCCCAATAGAACTATGTCAATTATCCTCCTTATAAAATTATATCCATCCTACTGATGGATCATTACTCATCTTGTAAAGACACCAGCGTTTATCGATGTATATTTACTAGTTCTACTAATAGAATGGCATTTATTTTTCCAAAGGGACTGGATCCCCCCAATATATTTCTTTATATTTTATCAACGTATTCCTATTTGTCCTTCCAATGGACCTCTTTTATATCCCATAATAGATCTCTATTTGGACACCTTCATGTCCTATCACTGGATCCTAGTCGTCCCACGACAAAACAACTCATATCCTATCAACGGATCCCAATCATCCCACAATGGACCAACTCATATCCTATCATTAGATTTGAGTCGTCCCCTGACGAACTAACTCGTATCCTATCAACGGATCCCAGTCATCCTTTGATGGACTGACTCTTATCCTACCAATGGATCCCACTTGTCCCCTAATGAACCTATTCATATCCTAATGGATGGATACATAAATCCTCTGTAGACTTAATCACCTCAAAAATAAAAGGTTGAGATAAAAACTGAAGATTATCCATAAGTCGCAATAACATTAAAAATCAAATGATGTGCTAGATTGCCCAAAAATGAATCGTTGGTAATTCATAAGACATATCAACATGGATGGTATGATGGATTTATCTAAGGAAAATATTAGTAATTATTACAAGTAGAACATATTATCAATTCAATTTGTCATGAAAGGCTTTAAGAACTATCTTATCAAGGGACCACAAAGGTCTCCATATCAACATTATAGCAGAACCCATTACTTTTAAAATAGGGACGTGAAAATATAGCATCATCAAGAATCAACATATACAGGCAAGGTGAAAGAATGACCTCTCCCTGTTGAATTACTTTATTGATAACAAATTGGTTGTTATATTTTTTCTAGAGCATCCGAGAGGATAAAATTCTCGAAAACAAAACCATGGGTGCAGACTACTCCAAAAAGGATGTAGCACAATGTGAAACCTTTTCTCAGCAGTGAGTAGAGGAATGACTTCCACCACCATCAAATGATACCCCTAGTATAAGGCATGTGGGTATTTTCATTATTTTCAGTCTCAGTTTTGCATCCAAGGGTAATTTTTGAACTCATACTGAAAGCAATTCCCCTTTCTTCAAATCTGAGTGATGACAAACCTAGAGTTTTTAAAATTATGTGCATGTAATTCTTATTTATGAATGTGAAGAGATCCACATTCATATTTAAAAGTTTGAAAGCCTCTTTTGTCAAGATCAATTCATTTTTCACTCGTCTTAATCCAAAGATCGTCTTAGCATAAGAAAACTGTCTTGTCTACCGATTTAGTCAAACTCATGCAGCCTGATTCCCTATTCTTGGGTTATATATGATGGGATCCGTGTGAATACTAAGTTGCATTCCAAACTCCATCTAATTCTTCCATCTTTATGGCCTTGGCAAAGTTACACATTGAATGTGCTTGTAGAATTTCTGAAATTGTGCTTACAATATAGCACATTGAGCTAGAAGTGGTCTGAAATTCTCATGAAAACCTAAGATATGTAAAAAAATTGACACCATAGTTCGGCCATGAATCCTCAAAATCCCTTACCCTAAGATGAGTCAAGTGGTCAGTTAAAATTAGGTTTGTCAAATATCCTTTTACCCAGGGTTTCCTTCCTTGACCCTACGTAAATGAAGGGGAAGCTATTGACACCTAATTTTTACCTCCACATTCTAAATTAATTTATCAAGCTCCTACTATTTTAGATAATTTCAAAATAATTCTTTTATAGAACTAAAATAATTTAAAAATCAATTTCGGGTTAACTTAATTATTTTTAAGATATATAATTTTTATATTTTATTATATAGGATTATATAAAGTTTTATGTAGAAAATATTTCTTATATATTATTCATTTTGAGTGAAAATTAAGTTTCAATTGAAGAATGATTTATTCTTCCCCTGGTCAATTTTAAATTGCAGCCTAATTATTTAATTAGTTTTATGATATTAAACAAAACAATTATACCTTGTATTAGAGAAATTATTTCGATTATTTAAAATTAAGAAGCTTAAGAAATTAATTCAAATTTATTTATCTCCTTTTATTTTATATTTCAATGTCTTTGCTTATATATATATATTGTACTTTTAATTATTCTTGGCTAACAAAATTTTAAACTAATTATTTGGCCCAACTACTCTTCCAACCTAACCCATTTATTTCAACACCCCCAAAACCCCTTTTGCTACTTTCATAAACCCCCCCCCCCAAAAAAAAAAAAAAAGAAAAAAAGAAAACCCTAGACTTTTCTTCTATCCCTTTCTTCTTCTCCCTTCTTTACCACAACCAACTCCTCTCTCCTCTCCCTTTTAATACTTTGGACTAGAGAAGGTTAAGAGAAGTTTTCTTCTCAAAGGTTCATAAATAGAACCTGTTTTTCTTTAAGAAAAGAAAATAAAATTTTGAAGAAGCTAGGTGGGAAGCAAGAAGAAAAAGGAAAAAAAATGGAAACATGGAACTGTGGGTTGGGGTCTTCGGTGAAGGAGCGCAAAGAAAAATTCAAGGTAGTGTTTGATAGTTAAAAAAGAAGTAGAAGTGAAAGGTAAAGCTCTACATGTAGTTAGAGATTTGATTCAATATACCATATCTGTAGAATTGGGGTTGAGAGTTTAAGAAACATGCGCTAAAGAAATAGAGAAATTTGTCAAATTCTCATGAACTAAGTAAGTGATTGTTGAATTTTGATTACACTAAAGAATAGTAGGTGGACAAAAACCTCTAGTGCGCCTTAAAAGTGGAGAATAGATAATATGGTTGTTTTTACATGGACTAGGGCATATTTTGATATAATTCATCTAAGAGACAAAAATATGAAATTAGAGGGTGGGCCTTCTGAATTTATCATTTTTTTCCTAAACAAGGAGCTTGAAACGAAATTGATATGATATAAATATAGATTGACCATAGAAGGCCATAAGAAGTGTTTCGAGGTGACGAGTTTGTATCTCGACAAGAATATTGTGGGTAGTAACTTTACCATAATTTGTGTTCTACATATTTTATACATGATTTTGAAGAAAGGATGTCATTGAATGCTTTGGAATTTCATATGGTACAAGTCTTTTATTGTATATGATACTGAAACTGTTATTTGAATATGATATCTATTGATGTAAAAGTTCTTCATTTACTTGAGAAATAATTATCTTGATATCTGTTTTGTTCAACTTTTACATTTAATTTGATTTGATAAGATCGTAAGTATCCTGAACTTCTTTGAAAGTGTTTATATAAAAAGTATAATTTGAGAGTAGGTCGTGATGGATCCCATTGCTAATGGCTGGTTCATTAGACCTGGTGTATCTTGTATTTATAGATTAGTGATATAGGCCTAGCTAGTGGGAAGGTAGAACTAGCATACCATTTTAGATATTTCTTTATGAGGGGTTTATGATTACTGGCTACCTCTTAAGGTGGGGAACCACTCCGATTACATGATTCATCATTAGAAACATCCCCGAACGCAAGATATAATAATACAACATCTATTAAGTTTATTATCAAATGATTGAATGGTTTTGGTTTACATGAAGCAGACAACATTGCTTATTGTTATTACTTTTCTAAAATGGAAATTTATTGCATGATATATTCTTCTTATTAAAATATGTTTTTTGACTTGTCCCCATTAAAAAGTTCATGGTTAAGTGTTACTACTCACTAAGCTAAAGTCTCACTCCCGTTATTTTTTCCAAAGAACACAGGTGACGTTGGTGAGGATCTCATTAACTATAGTTGATGATTTGACATCCTCCTGGTAAGCCCTGGACTTGTTCGCATGGGAAAAAGCTTTTAAATTGTTTGCTTGTGGTTTTTTTTTAATTCTTAAAGTTGATCTATAGTCATTTAGTTAGTAGGATGAATATTCTTTTAGTTTCATAGACTTATGGCTAGTATTGGACTTATGTTGGTATTTTGGTTCAACTATTGGTATTATCTTATTGTGGATTATCAGAATATGTGAATTTTGAGTTTTGAATCCTATTGGTTGGTAATGTTGTTGAATTTTGAGACAGGGAAAATTTTGATAGGCCTAAAAATAAAATAAGCTCTGCTCAATTTTCTATAGAATACCGATGAGGCTTGCTTGTGGTTTCACTCCTTAGGGCCAGTCACGGTACTATTTTTGGGAATGAAAAAGTTGGTATCATAGCGTAGGTTATTTTTGTGACTATGGAGCACATGTTAGTAGTATAATCTCATTATGGTTATGTTGTCGACCATTTTTATAATCATGATTCTGTGAGAGCATTATGGGATATGTCTTACTTTGTTCTTATTCTTCCTCATGTGTGTGACGTTTAACTAGATAAACCTAAAAGTATTTATTTTATAACCAAATAACTTAAAAGTATAACCACTGAGCTATGATAAATGTTCCTCAAGCACCACATGCAACCTCTGGTAGTCAGCAGAGCTTTGCAGCTAGGGGAAGGGGCAGAGGTAGGAGTTGTGGTACCTCTACCAGGAATCACAGTACCAGAGTTTCAAGAGATCCTATTCCTGAATGAATTTCTAGACCACTTCTACCATCACATGAGGATGTTACTGCAGAGGCACTTATCTCCTTCAGAAATTCATTGAGAGCTTGGCTGACCGAATAGATTGGCAGGAGAAGGTTAGTCAACATAATACTGCTCCTACACATATACAACAACAATCTTAGGCACCAGCACAGCGTTACACATTTGGTAATAAAGAAGTATTTTTACAAGAGTTCCTGAAGTTGAAATCAACAAAATTCACAGGTTTTAATAGTTCAGTCGATCCAATGAATTTCTTGGAAGGGACACTCAAGGCATTAAGTGCTCTGGGATATTCTAGTGAGAAAGTAGTGGAGCTTGCAACTTATAAATTGGAGGAATATGTCCAACACATGGTATGTGATTGTTTTGTTAGGAAGGCGTTCCATCTCCAAGTTTAACTCAAACATAGCTCCCTTCTTTTTTTGGGGGGTGTGAAGCAGTTTCAAACCAAAATACCCAACAAGCATTAGCTCTTCCTGAAAAGGAGGAAGGCTTGCTGGAGCAGCATCACTGGCATGGGATGACTTCGCTAATCTATTTGTGGATAATTTTCTTCCTGAAAATTAGAGACAGAAATATACAGACCAGTTGAAGAAATTAATCCAGACTCCAAATATAGATGTGTCTACCTATAACACTAAATCATGTAAGCTGGCTAGATATGATCCTTACTTAGTGGCCACTGAAGCAGCTCGAATTCAGAGGTTTGTCAATGGGTTGGTTGGTCGTATTTATAATGCAGTAATCCTATAGATGAAGACCTTGACCTATGCTGATTTTTTTTATCTTGCAAGAAAGATAGAAAACAAGGTTCACGAACGTGTAGCCTATGATGAAAGGAAAAAGGCTAAGACATGAGGGACTTTCAGCGATAGCCTTAGTGCACATCATAGAGTAGGGAATCAAGTAAACCAACAGGAATCTGAGCTAGGGACAAATTCAGCCTTATAATCTGTGTACATGCCACAACCTAAGCAGGGGACTAAGGTACCGTCATCATCTCTTGCACATCCTATTTTGGACAGATGTATGAAATTACTGCAACATTCCAGACTTATGGCATATCACATTTAGGTCAGTTGGGACATCACTTAAGGGATTGCCCTCAACCTTCAAAAAATTTTAGTCAGGCTCCTGGTCAGTTAGTTACACCTACTCAGATTACTCATAACACTATGGGTACTGCAGGTACGGGAAACATAGGTCGAGGTAATGGAGATTGTAGTTCTAGAAACCAGGGTCAAGGGAATGCTAGCAAAGGTCAGGTGAGGGTTTTTGCACTTACCAGACAGGAGGTTTAGACCTCGAATGCAGTGGTTACTGGTATACTTTTAGTTTGTTTATTTGATGCATATGCTTTGATTGACCCAGGATATACTCATTCCTAGGTGTCCTCATGCTGTCTTCGAGAGATGTTAATTCATGCTATTTTTCTGCTATTCCTGTAGGAGATTCTCATTTAGTTGAATATGTGTATCGTGACTATCAAATTCTAAATGGAGGTAGAAATACTCTAGCTTACCTGATCGTACTTGATATTGTTGACTTTGACGCACTGATAGTTATGGATTGGTTATCTGTTTAATATATTATAGTAGATTGTTATGCCAAGATAGTTCGGCTTGAGATACCTAATGATCCTATCTTTGTGTTAAAAGGGGTTCAAGTTCTAGCAATCGATAAGGTTATATCTCTTATGAAGGCATAGTGATTTATAAAAAAAGTTTGTATCAGTCTTTAGCTATAGTAAGGGATGCAAGAGAGGGGAAACTTAGCTTGGAGAAAGTACCAGTAGTGAAAGAATTTTCTAATGTATTTTTGAAGGATTTTCAAGGATTACCTATGGTATGAGGAATAGACTTTTGAATTAATTTACCTCTTAGAAGATTTCCAATATCTATACCCCATATCAAGTGGCACTAACGGAGCTGAAGGAGATAAAACAACAATTGAAGGACTTGCTAAATAAGAGTATATTCGACCGAGTGTATCTCCTGGGCTGTACTAGTGTTATTTGTAAACAAGAGAGATGGACACTTGAGAATGTGCATTGACTACAGATAGCTGAACAAGGCAACGGTGCATACCAAATATCATTTGCCTCATATAGAGGACCTATTTGATCAATTGTAGGGAGTTGTCCACTTTTTAATGATTTATATGTGATCTGGCTATCATCAGCTTAGAATCAGAGAGGAAGATATTTTGAAGACTGCATTCAGAACTCGGTAAGGGCACTATAATTTCTTGTTGATGCATTTTGGATTGACAAATGCTCCAGACGAATTAGTGGACTTAATAAATAGGGTGTTCAATCCATTTCTGAATAAATCTAAGATAATTTTGATTTATAATATCTTAATTTATTCTCATATCCAGGATGAAATGATGTTTGAACCATCTAAAGATTGTGTTGCAGCCAATGAGAGAACATAAGATTTATGCTAAGTTCTCAAAGTGCAAATTTTGGCTAGATTCAGTTGCATTTCTAGGGAATATTATATCAAAGGATGGAACTATGGTGGATCCTAAGAAGGTAGAAGCTATGAAAAAATAGCCTATACTTATTTCTTCTATGGAGATTTGTAGCTCTTTGGGTTTGGAAAGTTATTACAGGTATTTGTGCAGGATTTCTCCGGAATAAAAGCTCCATTGAACAAGATATCACAAAAAAAAGTAAAGTTTTAGTGGACAGAGGAATGTGAGCAAAGTTCTCAACAATTCAAAATGTGTTTGACAACTGCACCAGTATTAGCCTTGCCATCAGGTTTTAGAGGATTTACGGTGTATAGTGATGCTTCAAGGGTGAAACTAGGATCTCTTCTCATGTAAAATGGCTGAGTTATAGACTATATTTTAAGGTAGTTGAAGAAGTATGAGAAAAATTATCCTATCCATGATTTGGAGATGATTGTAGTAGTATTTTCATCAGAGAGATCCAAAACCTGCGACAACGTCGATGGATGGAACTACTCGAGGATTATAATTCTGTTATTTTATATTATCTTGGGAAAGCTAATAATCTGGATGATGCTTTGAACATTAAATCGATGGGAAGTTGGCACATATAGATTTTGGAAAAAGATAGTTGGAAAGGGATATGCAGAAACTCAAAGGTATAGGTGTAAGATTTTGTGTGAGTAATGTAGAAACACTGATGGCTTGTGTTCAAGCCAAATATTCATTAGTGGATCGCATAAAGGCCACTCAATATGAGGATGTGAAGTTGTGCAAGTATCGAGAAGAGGTTCTGGATGGAAAAAGTAAGAATATAACTATTGAATATTATGGTATTCTTTGATGATTATGTGTACCATATGCAAATAGAATAAGGAAAACCATTCTTTAGGAGGCCCATAACTCCAGATATACCATTCATCCTAGCTCCATTAACATGTATCATGACCTGAAACAATTCTATTGGCGGGAAGGTATGAAGAAAGGTGTCTCTAACTTTTTCTCTAGTTATTTGACTTGTCAGTAGTTTAACTGAGCACTAGCGACCGCAGGATTACTAAAAAAGATTCAAATACCAAAATGGAAGTGGGACAGAGTTACTATGGATTTTGTGATTGGACTACCGCGAACCCTTAAAGGTTATGACTATGTAGGTAATTGTGGATCAATTAACAAAATTATCACATTTTTTCTAGTGAATACTAAATATGGTGGAGCAATATATGCACAAATATTCATGCATGAAATTACCGACTCCATGGAGATCCGGTGTCCATTATCTCTAACCGAAGATTGCAACTCATCTTTCACTTTTGGAGAGATTTTCTAGAAGCTTTGGGTACAAGACTAGATTTTAGTACTATAATTCATCCATGGATAGATGGACAGTCTAAGCGTACTATTCAAATTTTGGAGGATATGCCAAGAGAGTGTATTCTTGATTTTAGAGATATTTGGGATGCTTATTTAGCTCTAGATGAATTTGCCTACAATAATAGCTATCATTCAAGCATTCAAATAGCTCCATCTGAAGCTTTGTATGGTAGGCGGTCTCTCTCTTATCAGGTGATTTGAAGTTTGAGAGACTAAGGTATTGGGACCATACATGGTATAAGAAGCTATTAATAAGGTCCAGTTGATAAGACAGATGTTACTCACATCTCAAATAAGAAAAAAATCTTTTTCGGATATGAGAAGGAGAGATCTAGAATGTGCAGTCAAGGACAAGGTGTTCTTGTGAATCTCCTCGATGAAAGGTGTGATGTTATTCGGGAAAACAGGTAAATTAAGTCTGAGGTATATAGGTCCTTATGAGATACTTGATCAGGTAGGAGGAATTAAATATCATTTAGCACTTTCATGTAAGATGTCTTTCAACCATCTAGTATTCCATGTATCTATGTTAAGGAAATGAATCTCAGACTCCTCTAGTATGCTCAAAGCACTGAATTTACAACTTGATGAGAACTTATCATATAAGGAGGAAATTGTATCTATTATTGACAAGAATGTAAGGAAATTATGGTAAAAGGAAATTGCATCTGTAAAATTTTTATCGAGAAACAATATAGTTGAATAAGCTACTTGAGAGTCAAAGAATGATATAAGAATTAAGTATCCTAACTTGCTTCAGTCTACAAGTATACACTTATTTTAAATTCAGAGATTTCATAAGATAGGGAGAATGTTATACTGTTATATTAAAATATGGGTATTTAAGTAATTATAAGAAATAAGTAGAAGTGAATTATTGTAAAAAATAAAAATTTCAGCATAGGGGCCCAACTCCCCCTAAATAACCATACCTGTTAGACTAGAGAAGTTTTCTTCTCTAAGGTTCATAAACAGAATTTGTTTCGCTGCAGAAAAATAAAATATTATTTCAAAGAAGTTAGGCGGGCAGCGAGAAGAAAAAGGAAAAACCAAACAAGAATCAAGGAACCCTGGGTTGGGGTCTTCAGTGAAGGAGCACGAAGAAAAATTCAAGGTAGTGTTTGATAAAGAAAGAAAGAAGGAGAAGAGGAAGGTAAAGCTCTAC
>JBDJHY010152969.1:6947-22586 GCA_039654485.1 Withania somnifera
TATATATAAGAAATAAATTTTTGGTAATTACTCTGTTGAAAATCTAATTACCTTTTAAAACGTTTAATTCATGCTTGCAACACAAAAACAATCAACATACTAACTGTCCTATGGCTCCTAACCTGAACCTATAAGATGGCTTCTAAACCTAGTCCCAAGGTGTTATCTCCCCTAGCCTAGTCACAGCCCGGAGCCCCGAGTAACAGCATCCCAGATGCCACATTTACCCAAAAGGGCACCTATTAAGGGCCAAGATCACACTCATACAAGTATACACACAAAGCTACCAAGACTCAATCCAATACCACACACTCCTAGGTTTGTAGCAGGATAGGGAAATTATTATCGAATAAGGCTTCTAACTATCTAGCAAAGCCAAATTCCTCTGGGTATAATATCATCACATAAGTAGTTAATGACCCAGTATAGTTGTACCATACCCAACTAGGTACGGGTGTAATCGCATAAGGCTACTAATCGACTAACAAGGATGCATCCAGCTATCATGGCCCAAAAAGGGGTCCACATTTTCCTTAGTTACATATAACACCTCAGGTAAAACACAAATAATTAGCCTATCTAAATCGTCTCTAAAGCCACCAGCCTACATCGTGGGATAGCTGCTAAGCGATGATCACTACTTAATCCCCTCCCTAGCTGCACTACAATCTACAATTTGCATATGACGGTATGTATCAAAGGTGTTACTTGCTCTCCATCGACAGATCGGTGCAAACCACGCAGGTAGGGCAGTATAGCGTCAGGGTAAGTAGTTAATCTACAAGCCAGCTACATAGGCCATAGGTTGGATAAACAAGCATATCAGGGCCCGAATAATTATCCCATCCCCGATCTAGAGCTTTTCCATACATATATTATATTATATTAAAGCCAAATCTAAAAAAAAGTATACCATAGACTACATAGATTCAAGCGATTTCCTCAAAAAACATGCTGTAAATGAAAAAAGTCACATATGAATCTTGGAATCATGCGAGCCTATCAAAAACATAACCCATGAGTCAACATGAGCAAAACAAGACCCATATTACTATATAATAAAGGGGTGAAAGCCTTGGCAACAATTGGGTCTATAAACCCTAATAACTCAAAAAATGAAAATATTTATACTCACACATAGAACAAGGCTCATACATCGTATGGTCCAAAATAGAGCTAAATTTAATGGTAAAATTGGAAGATATAAGCCCAAAAAGTTTATAAAATAAATAACACAGAATTATCCAGTAGAGATGATCGTAGAATCACCATAACATGTTTCTATGGAGTAGAACTTGATTAAACACCTTCAAAGCTGCCTGAATATGCTTTGAAGATCCAAATATTTGGAGAGAAAAGAGAAAAATTGAAGAAAATTCAAGAAATTTACTATTTTTAAAAGGCGCATCATTTGACTGATAAATCGATCAAAATGGATGATTTATTAACATTGATCAATTTATTCGTCCATTTACCAATTTATCGGCCATCTATTTATTAGTCATTGGCTGATAAACCGATCCTCATGGACCCAATCTTAACAGATTTTGAAAAATTTTCAAATATGCATACGAAATAGACATAGAGTCCAATTATAACACTTATAAAATGAAATCGTTATGTAATCAACATTCTAGACTCAAAGGAATCGATGAAAGGGCAATTTGAGATCATATAAGTTGAGTAAGGCCCGAAAAGAAATAATTATGGAAGAATTTAGCCTGTAGAACCACCATTGATCCAACCTATCTATCCCAACAAGTCATAAATGACTTTGGGTAGTCCTGATAACACTCTAATTGTATTGAAAATGTGGGAATCATAGAAACGTCCCCGAGGGCCGTTACAGGTACATGGGCCATGTGGCCTTCTATAGGTCCTGTCTGTACACTAGTTAGCAGCAGGTGTGTATGATAAGGATCACATTCATCACAATTATTTATGCAGTGCATCATATTTTCATTAATATTATCTTTGTTTCATTGTCTTCAGGATTTTTGGGTTGAGATTATTTAGTACATGTTGATTACTTGAGATTATTTTTAGAGCACTGTTGCCTTATTGTCTTGTACTGATATTTGACTATATGACTGGTGTTTAATTAATGAACTCGTGAATCTATACACCTCTATTACTTATTTATTTTCTCTTGTTTATTAGACTTATACTGTGTTAGGCTTCTATTATAACTACATGCAGGTTGTAGTTACGAAGGATGGTTGGATGGTAGTAGTTTTCGTCATCTCTCTATGCTTATACCGGACAAAGATTCTACTGAGTACTATTGTTTGTACTCACTCCTTAATTTTCTGCACCTTCATGCAGGTACAGTGTTCAGGACTTAGTGATTCTCCTTTTCCCCATCAGTTTTGGAGCACTTCGAGGCTGACCAAGGTAGCTGGCGCTGTTTTCGCAATGCCGAGGACTTTTTAATGTTTTAGTTCATTGTGACTTACTTATTAAGGATCTTTTGAGACTATTCTATTTTTTATATTAAATCTTTTTTAGAGGCTATGTACAGTGGAAACGGGACTTAGGAATGTTTTCTTGTATGGATTCCATTTAAATAGTGCATTTTGTTAATAATTTCACATATTCTACAGTCTTTTAATTAAATGTTATAGTCTTGGATGACCTATCATGGTGGAAAATGATAGATGCCATTACGACTGAGTTTCGGGTCGTGATAGGTTTTTTGAATTTTGAATTGATAATCGATAAGGAAATAATCTGATATACTAATTCCCCTGATTTATTGTATTTCTATTACTTCTCTTAAATTTAGCCGTGTTATTTATAGTTCCAAGTGAAAGTATCAGCAACAATATATTCCAAGTAAAATTATCAGTGATAGAAACCTAGGATTTCTTGTAATTTATGAAATATGGGGATTAATTGATATTATAGACTAGAGGGTTGGGATTTATGTAACTTTTCCTTATAAAAATGGTTAAATCAAAACTCGATCTAATAGACCAATAATCTAAGACAGTGAACTGCAAGAAAGACCATTAAACTAATAATTCGAACCATTAACCAAATAATTTAAGTTATCGTTTAATAATTAATTTGCACATCTCTACTACAAGTGATCTTTTTTGTTCATTTAAGTAAGAATTTAAGTGGGATCATTTTTTCATTTAAATGAGAATTTAAGCTATATAAATAATTGTGTGACTCAATTTAAGCCATTTTTCACACATAAGGAAAATAGAATACCATTGTATTTGTTTTTAAGTTTCTCGGTCGAAGTTCATACCAAATGTAGACCAAGTCCTTTACTATCAAAAATTTCTTTTAGGAGAAAAAATAAACTAAATATCTATTGGCACAAATTTTTTACCTAAAAAATAAGCCCCTCATTTTTTATTTCTCAAAATAGTTGTTTGAACTATTTTACTTCACAAAGTATCTGTTTAGCTTAATTTATTACCCAAGATGTACAACTTCTTCTTTTTCTGCCTCCTCTTCGTCTTCTTTCTCTTCGTATTCTTCCTTTTAGTTCTTTTCCTTTTCCTTTTTCTTACTCTTCCTCCTCTTGTTCTCCCTCCTCCTATTCCTTCTCCTTCTCCTCATCTTCTTTATTTATTTCATCCATTAAAATATTTTAAAATTCAATGATAGAAAGTATTTTTAAAAAAAATCAATTTTGAAAGTTCATTTCTTTCATCCATCAAGTTTCATCAATGAATAATCATTACAAATCAACCATAGAAACTATCACAAGATGAGATTTAGATTTAGTACACAAAGATCTCTTAGGATATTTCAATCAAGAATAGCCTTTTTATTTCCATTTAGCCTCTCGGGTATCAATATTCAATATCAAGATTGCCATTTGTTTATCATGAATATTTTCATCGACATGTATATACTATTAGACCTCAAATCGTATTCAAGTCTTCGTTTCTGACAACAAGTTTGAACCTACACTTTATAGCACAACTCAAGAAAAGTAATGATTCAAAAAATTCATCAAGTAAGACCATGGTTGAAAAAATCATCAAGTAAGATCAAGTATCAACAATTAATCAAGTAAGATCATGGTTCAACAATTCATCAAGTATGTTCATTTTTCCAACTTATTCATTTCAAAGCTAACATGATAGAAAATTACTGGTTTTTTACAAAGCATCCATATCATCCCAAACCAACAAGTCAATTAGCCAGCAATCAAACAATTAGACAACAATTAGTAACAATTTATAGAAAGCCATTAAACCTAAACTTGCCTTAATTCAAAGAACCAAGCTACTCAAGAGTTTTTCCCTTGAGATTGGCCTCCAATCGAGTGGAATCTAGTTACCAATACAAGAAATATACTAATTAACACCCAAAATAAAATAATCAAGGTTTAAGAAAAAACCAACACCGGGACCACAGAGTCAAGATTGAATTTTAATCGTACAATAATGTTATCCATTACTATGGGATGTTAAATATTAAGTTTCACCAAAAACCCATTTCATTTTGTTGTTAAAATTACAAGTTTCCTTTATTTTTGAATTCAAACATTTAACCCACTAATTTAGGCCTCAAAACATGAATTTTCTATGTAAAATCATGCCAAAGTGGTGATAAATAGATGAAAAAGTGATTGGGAAACTTACCTAATAATTAACTTCAAGCTCCTCTTACAACTTGGCAAAAAATGGGGGTTTTAGAAGTTTTGCATGATTTTTTATGAGACAAAAACATTTCAAATATGTTTTAAAACAATTCAAAAAAGTAACAGGTGACTCCGCGAATGCCGAGGTCAACGAACTCAAGACCTTCGCAATTGCGGACTGCCTGTCGCTTTTGCGGAAGGCAACAGGGAAAAGCTATCACGAGTGCATCCATGACCCCCATGAATGTGAAGCACAAAAACATTTTTTCTCTGCGAAGGCGGTAGGCATCCTTGAATGTGAGAGGTTTGGGACAGCCAGCAGAACAGCAGCAACAACTGCAAACACTAAAGAAAGAAATGACTTCGACAAGCCCTTCGGGATTTATTCGGAATACTATGAAACTAACCATATAACTAAACATACTATTTCTGATGTTCCAGACTCAATAGAACCACCAAATCATGCACACGAGCTCTTCTTCATCGAATACTCGTTAAGGGCCTATTTTAAAATAAAGCTACTAAAATGACCAAATTATCTTCGAGGCTTACGAAAATATAGAAGACCTCATTCAAGACCAAATTCCACATTTAAAATCCAATGGAACCATCGGATTTTCAATCCGAGCATTCTAAGACCATATGTTGACCCAAGTCAACCAATTCCCTTTGAACTTTAACTTTAGCCTGTCTAAATGCTCAGACTCACTACGAAAGGTCTAAATTAGGAAACAAGAGTGTAACTAGACCAAACTCGACATTCTAAAGCTGATGGAACTGACAAATTTCTGATATGAGGTCCCAAAATCTATATGACCCCTATAGTTCCTCATTTGAACTTAAAAGCTCCAAAACATAAATTCTCAAACTTTTACCTCAAACCACATCCCACTCCAAGTTGGAACCACACTTAGTTTTATATTATGGGAATTTAGGAAGGGAAAAAGGGTCAAAATACTCATAAATGTATTACAATATCCATCACTAGAAAACATGTTCGTCGAACATAAGGGAAGAATGAAGTAAGATTTCAACCCAGGGTATGAAGCATAACTTATAAACCATATTTCCATTTCTTAAATGAACTTCTCCAAATGACACTACCACAATAACCACAAGGCTGAATTTCCGAGTCAAAACTAGGAATTTACACATCAAGGATAGCCAATGGCAACCATAACCATAACTGAACTAGTATATTCTCACACTTTTAGTATGACCAAGACAATCAAGGTCACTCCACAGACTCAAACTGATCTAGTCATTCAAAACCATTGGAAAACCATCAATGGACTTATTTCCTCAATTCGTCCAAGAATTCCTGAGCCAATACCATTCTTAAATCGAATATCAAGCCAAAATTTGATTAACCTTCATCCTCAAGGTGCTCAAATTACTATTGACTCACTCATAATGGTTCCATCCTTCGTCATAATTATTTCATATTTTTTAACTGCACCATCCAATTTAAAATCAACACGCTCATCGAAGAGGAACCCAACTAGTCTAGTCTTCAAAACCCAAAACTGATTTGGCACTTGTTGACTTTTATGATGAGATACATACTTATTGGCTTCATATAAGATGATGAAATTACATACTTACTAACAAACCACTATCCAACATAGACCATAACTAACAGTACTAGATCACAAGTACAACCAACACCTAAATTAATGATGCAACTTGGATGAAAAGCTACAAGAACCAAAATATCAAGTCCTCATCACATGGTAGGTAAACATCACATGGTAGGTAATCTTACCATTATGAACACATTAATTATACTCTACCTCAATATAGATATATGTGTATTCTGACCCATATGCCACTAATTGCCAAAATATCCAAACATCATGTCCCACGTGGAAACCTATCGAAACTGTATGAACAATCTCTAACACCCATTCCTTTGCCCAAATTACTCAACTGTTTGTACATTAGAACTCCAAACTCAAAGATACCTGTCATTACCTTTCCATTACGACACTTTATCCAAAACCACACTCCACACCTATCCACAAATATGAAAACAAAAATTTTTGATTATCAGTATTTCAAACCACAAGTAAAAAAAACTCTCCCATGATCCTCCTAAATTATCCATAGTATCAACTCAAATCAATCCATTTCTCTTCTGCCACACAAAACCAAGGCTACTCAATGATTAACACATTGAAATGATAGGACCCCATCTTTCCTAAATGGGGTTGAAATAGAGAACTAATAGAGATCTTTAAGTTTTTGAAAGTTACCACAAAATACTACTCCTTAACGAGATAATACGGTTGCTAAGGAAGAAATGAAGGAAGAAACCCTTACTAAATCCCATTGGTAATCAAACATTCCTTCTAACCATAAAACAACAATTCCATAATCTTATGTGCTATCAATGATAATTGAACACCTACTAACAAAGGGAATAAAAGCGTAGTCAATGAAAAATCTGAAACTTCCTATTTCTAATCCCTAAATGAGGTCAAACCAACAACAGGAGACTGAACCAATATCATTGAGATCTGCAAAACACCTATAGTTATATTAGAGATACCCATAGTACCAAACATCTAAAGATGATTACAAAACTGAACCACTTTGTGCGAAGTACAGAAATACCCTGAAACAGGTCTATATCATAAATCGAATACGAGAAATCCCACTCTATTTGGTCACCTTATACCACCTCTAATACTTGATATATATCGTAATGACTCACCCTTCAGGAAACACCAGAGTCACTTCACACCCACTACCACATCAAATCTATCACATTATAAAGAACTCAGACAACTTATTCAGTCACATCCAACAGGATTATGTCGTAGGATCGGTCCACTCGATCCACCCTTTATGT
The DNA here is from genome assembly GCA_039654485.1 of Withania somnifera. Taxonomy (NCBI): domain Eukaryota; kingdom Viridiplantae; phylum Streptophyta; class Magnoliopsida; order Solanales; family Solanaceae; genus Withania; species Withania somnifera. Next base: position 14,411 of record JBDJHY010152969.1, read on the forward strand.
AGTAACACAAGTGGAAACCGAGGAGATACTACCCATCATCAAAAACTGGTATATAGTGTACTAATACATAGAGGAGAATAGAACCACATTCAATCGGTAACAAAACAAATCAACTACACACTGATGAAATATTGAATACTGAGATGAAATATCAACACCACTTGTGTCTCACAATTAACATGAACAAAAAATTCCAAAAATAAAACACGAAACTAGCAATGCTCGTGGATAATGCCCAACTCGACCATACCCTATCACAAATAGATTTGTCTGTTCATCAGGTCTTACCAAAACACCCTATAGGATTGATGTAATCGATCCACCACTACTAATCAAATATGAACATATAGAGCAAAGTCATAAATGGGGAAAACCCAATAAAAATGTATAATTCCAAGAAAGGTTACAGACATAACCCCGCAAGAAAACTGACCCACGATCAAGGAAAAGTCGAGGCAAACTAAAACCATATCTAAAGTGCCTGCACTGAAGAACCTACCTTTAATAGCATAAACTGAGATATCCAACACTGTCTCAGTCAATTAAACAACTAGTATGACCTGGTATAATGACCAACCTCACCCACATAAAATACCCTAAACAAGTCAAGATCGCTATGGTGAAAACAACCAATAAAGTAATCCTCATACCAGAAAAATCTCAAGAAAACAAAACGCCATAATGTTATTCTTTACCTTAACCACCAGGATTTTATCCTTAGATTACTCAAGGCATCACATCTATCACAACCAAAACTATACCCTTCAAATCATCTAACTCCCCCAGATATTTGAACTCCCTATATATTTAATACAATATTTGATCATAAATATAACTAACAATACATGATTCATCAATACTCGATAGATTTCTCATAGACCACCAACGGAAATATAAATACAATATTAACATAATATCATGATTTTTGTGATGTCTTAATCGTACTTCCTAAACCATCGTTATTACCAAAAATCCATAAGAAAGTATTGTTGCCCTCTATAACCCTGAATCATAATTTATCTCTCTTTGAAGGTGGTTATTTTGCCTACTTCAAATCCTTTACAATAAAATAAAATAAAAATAACCCAGTAACGTACCCAAAACCAACAACCTCAAGGTCTAGAATCTACATCAAAGTACACCATATCCATAAGGGAAATTATATCTTCACTATGACTCAATAAAGCATCCACATAGGATTGTTTCATCCGATACATCCCTATAGGAACTCTCACTGGGTACATATACTAGAAAAAAACTAGATGGCATGACAAGATCAAAGGTGAAGTATGCAAACACAGAAAAGATGATAGATCCTAAATCGGTTTCATAAAATAAGTCGAGGACAAACTAGAATCAGACATGTAAAAGTCATATCAGAAATCCCTATCTCGATTCCCTCTGGTGCTATAATGGGAGCTTGATAACCCTATGAGGTCTTTTGAATCCTATTTGATATGTGACAAGGACAGTCTCTCCTTATATGGCCTAGAGCACCACAAATGAAACATGTTCTAGGGGATGTAGCTGGATAAGGTGAATCTTGAGAAGTCTTTTGTCCCTCCCTCAATATGTAACGGGGACACTGCCTTATAATATGATCTGGAAAACTAAAAGCGGAACATGACATAGGAACTGAAGTTGGAGCATGTGAACCCTAAGAGGCCGATGGTGCCACTCTCGATACCCAAAAGGGACTATGACTTATAAAATGGCCCTGATGACCACATCCATAACACCATCTAGTCTCGTGGGTCTATTGCAGAAATCCTGAAGGACCATAATGACTATCGCGACCTGAAACCCTCTACTGTAAACCACGAGAACTCTACCACGAAATGATGAACCACTCCCAATATGAATGACCCTAGGTACAAGAACAGTAGGCTGGACTTAACCATGATGCTGAGACTGAATACCACTACTAGGCAACCCACCACCCCCTAACAAGACACCTAAAAACATCCTAGAAGTATGAGGCCTCTTTCCCTACAAACCCATACTCAGCTCAATCCTCTCAAGTGCACTCAAAATCCTCAGTAAGGTACTCTATAAAGAATGTGTGGTGAAACTATTTAATGGAGATGAATCATCTCTCCTCTCATACCTAGTTCTTGAAAGTCTACTCTAGCACTCCTTCCAAATAGTCCAACTCGTCTGGATATATCATCATCTCATCCTCGGCCTTTACCCCTTCCACAAATAGCTGGTACAAATCTAGAATGACACTCTCTATCTGTAAAAGCCCTAAATCCAGTCATCTGTTGAGAGAACACAGGAGACCTCAGCAGTCAAAGAACCAATATATCTAGAGTAGAATGAAAGTATGGATATACTTTTTCCTAAAGTTTTGTAGCCTCCTGAAATTAAATAACAGACATCTCCGCACTGATCGACAAGACTTTACTAAACTTGACTTGTATACAGTATGACCTATAAGACTAATGCTCTGATACTAACTTGTAACACCTCAAAATTGGATGTGATGGAACCTACCTTCCCACCTAGTAGGTCAACCAAACTCATGAATAAAAGGAATGGAAACCAATTTAATGGCAGAAAATAATACACAACTAAAGTAATTAATATGAAAGTTTTTCTCATAAATCTGAAAACTAGGTAGCCATTATTTTACAAGATCTAATAAGGATCACAATGATATTAAAAGGTCTAAAAATCAGTCTTTATAAAGTAAAAACATTAGCAAATAAAGATAATGAGGAATCCTCAACAACTGATGGAAGGACTAGTTACCTTTGAATCCTCGAGCTAGTCCTAAGCTGGTAGAAGAGAGGTAAATACAAGGTATGCAGTGATCAATGCCTTCACAAAAGTGTAGAAAACCAAGGAATGAATACAAAACAATGGTACTTAGCATCTTCCTCGACTAACTAACTATAAAAAGGAACAAAGCCCCTAATCTCCCAACCACTCCTACAACTACTACAACCGATAATAGATATATCTAGCAACCCAACAATAGTTTATCCAATTAAAAACAAGTACAAAGAGTTACACTAATTCTCTAGGTAATATAATAGAAACCAAGTTTCACGAAGTCAAGTCCAATAACAACAAAAATCATTAATATGGGCCTCAATCCCAAATATAAATCAGAATAGATTATGTTTTTCAAGTTATCAAAAGTGTTCAACATTAATTCCTCCTTTTAGACACCCGTTCATGGTCTCGGTTGTGTTTTTCCAATATTATAGGCATCTGGTAAGGGTCTCGGCTCAGCCCTTCCAATAATATAGGCATCTAGTCAGGGTGTTGACTCTGCCTTTCCAATAATATAATGCTACAATCAAAATGTAGACACCTGGTCACGGTCTCTTTGTGTCTTACCATAATCTTATTTGAGGCTGCATTGTCAACCAAATTAATATCAGCGAGTAGGATGATCTCATCAAGCTATAGTTCAAGGTTCACAATAAATTTTATCAATGAATAATCATTGCAAATCAACCACAAAAGTATCACAACATGATATTTTAATTTAATACAGAAAGCCCTCTTGGGCAACTTCTATCAAGAATAGCCTTTTTATTCCAATTTAGCCTCTGGGCATCAATATTCGATATCAAGATTGCCATTTATTTATCGTGAATATTTTCATAGACATATATATATATATTAGACCTCAAATCGTATTTAAGTGTTCGTTCCAACACCATGTTTAAACAGATACTTTACAACAAAACTCAAGCAAAGTCACGATTCAACAAATTCATCAAGTATGATCATGGTTCAATAATTCATCAAGTAAGATCAAGGTTCAACCATTCACCAGGTGAGATCCTGGTTCTACAACTCATCAAGTATGTTTATTTTCCCCACTCATTCATTTCAAAGATAACATGGTAGACAATTACTAGATTTTTCCGATGCAGTCATATCACCCCAACCCAACAAGTCAATTAGCAAGAAATTGGATAATTAGCAAGTAATTGTTAACAATTTATAGAAAATCATAAAACATCAACTTATCTTAATTCAAAGAACCAATCTACCAAGTATTTTTCCTTTGTGAATAGCCTCCGATAGAGCAGAAGTTACCCATATAAGAAACATACTAATTAATACCTAAAATCAAATAATCAAGATTTATGTAAAAATCAACCCGGGCCCATGGACTCAAATCGAATTTTAGTCGTATATTAATTTTACCCATTACTATGGGATGTTAAATATTAATTTTTACCAAAAACCTATTTCATTTTGTTGTTAGAATCACAAGTTTCCCTCATTTTTGAATTCAAGATTTAACCCACTGATTTAAGCCTCAAAACCAAGAATTTTCTATGTAGAATCATGCCAAATTAGTGCTAAATTGATGAAAAAGTGATTGAAAAAGTGCATGACCCATGGCTAGCATTTATTCATTTACTCAAATCAGTCAAATGTTCATGTTTTAGAACTCCAGACTCAAAGATACCTGTCATTACCTTTCCATTGCGATACTTTTCCTGAAAACACACTACACACCTATTTTTTCGATGAAAATTTCACCAGTTGATGACATGACGAAACTATCCACAAATGTCCAAATACAAAATTTTGATTCTCGGTATTTCAAACCATAAATTAAACAAACTCTCCCATGATACTCCTAAATTATCCAAGGTATCAACTCAATCCAAATCTCTGCCACCACACCAAACCAAGGCTACTCAATTATCAACACATTAAAACGATATGACTCCATCTTTTCTAGATAGGGTTTAAATAGAGAAGTGAAACAATAGAGATATTTAAACTTTTGAAAGTTACCACAAAACAACAAAATACCACTTCTTAAGGAGATAATATTGTTAGTGAGGAAGAAATGAAGGAAGAGCCTCTTAAAAAATCACATTGTTAATTAAACATTCCTTCTAACCATAGAACAACAACTCCACAATCTCATGTGTTATAAATGACAACTTAGAACCTACTAATAAAGAGAATAAAAAGGTAATCCATGGACAATCTGAAACTTCCCTTTTCGAATCCTTAAATGAGGACAAACCAACATCAGGAGACTGAACCACTATCCATGAAATCGGCTAAACACTGATAGTTGTATTAGAAATACCCTTAGCCCCAAGCATCCTAAGACGATTGCAACAACTAAACCATATTGTGCAAATTACAGAAATACCCTAAAATAGGTCAACATCATCAATCGAATACCGAAAAATGCCACTCTAGTGATGACCTTACACTACTGCCAGAACTTGATACATGCCTTAATGAACTTCAGGAAACACCAGAAGTCACTTCACACCCACTACCACATCAAATCTACCTCATTATAAAGAACTTAGACAACTTATTCAATAACCTCCAACAAGATCATGTCGTAGGATCTTCCACCCGATACACCACTAAAAATCCACTTATTAGGTAGTAACACAAGTGGAAACCAAGGAGAAACTACCCATCATATCAAAACTAGTCTAGAGTATACTAATACATATAGGAGAATAAAACTACAGTCAATCGGTAATAGAACAAGTCAATGACACACTGATGCAATATCGAACACTAAGATGAACGATCAACACCACTTGTGTCTCGCCATTACCATGGACACAAAACTCCCTAAACATAATAGGAAACTAGCAATGCTCATGGCTAATGCCCAACTCGACCATTCCCTATCATAGATAGATTTTTCCGTTAATAAAGTCTTACCAAAAATACCTCATATGATCAATGTAATCGATCCATAACTACAAATCAACGATGAACATTTAGAACAACGTCATCAATGGAGAAAATCCATAAAGCATGTCCAATTCCAAGGAGGGTTACCGACACAACCCCATAAGTAAACTGATCCACAATCAGGGAAATATCGAGGCAAACTGAAACTATGTCAGAATCATAACTGAAGTACCTATACTGAAGAACTCTACTTTCATTGTAAAATAAAATATCTGACACTGGCTCGGTAAACTAAATAATGAGTAAGACCTGGTATAATGACCAACCTCACCAACACAATGAACTCTGAACAAGTCAAGAATTGCTAAGATGAACACAACCAATAAAAAAGTCCTCATACCAGCACACTCTCATGAAAATAAAACAATGCATTCATAATGCAATCCATTACCTTAACCACTAGGATTTCCTCTTTAGATTACTCAAGGGATCACATCTATAGCAACCAAAACTAAACCCTTCAAATCATCTAACTCCCCAATATATTTGAACTCCTTCTATATGCAAATGATTTCATCACAAAAATTAATCCAAATACACATGATTCATCAAGACCCAACACATTTCCCATAGACCACAAATAGAATATAAATACAATGCTAACATAATATCATGACTTTGGTGATTTCTCAATCGTACATCCCAAACCATCGTTACTACTAAAAATCCTTAGAAAAGCATTACTACACTTTATAACCATGAATCATAAATTTTATCTCTTCCAAGGTGGGACTTTTTCCTTCTTCGAACCCTCTTTAATAAAATGTAACAGAAATAGCTCGGTAAATCCCCCAAACCAATACTACCTCAAGTTCTAGAATATACAACAAAGTACACCATATCCGGAAGGGAAATTATATCATGACACGATTACTCAATAAACAATCCATATAAGATCGAGACATATGATTCACCCCTATAGGAAAACTCACTGGGTACACACGGCATATACTAGAAGACAACCATATGGCTGAAAAGATCAGAAGGAAGTATGTAAAGACACAGAAGATGATAGATCCTGAATAAATTTCATAAAAAAAGTCGAGGATAATACAAAATTATACCTGTAAAAGTCATGTCAAAAATCTCTGTCTAAGGTTCATATGGAGCTCTAACTAGAGGCTGATAACTTTGGGAGGTCTGTTGAATCCTCCCTGATATACGATGAGGCTAGTGTCTCTTTATATGGCCCAAAGAACCACAAATGAAACATATTCTAGGGGATGTAACTGGAGTAGGTGAATCCAGAGAAGTCTGTGGTCTCTCCCTCAGTACACGAAGAGGACACTGCCACATAATATGATTCAGAGATCCAAAAGCAGAACATGAACTAGGAACTGAAACTGGAGTATGTGAACCCTAAGAAGAAAATGGTACCACGCTAAATACCCAAAGGGAAAATCCCTCTAATCACCATGTCTATAATTCCACCTAGTCTCGAGGTCTACTACGGAAAACCCAAAGGAGGTGAGGTGTTTTTGGAATTTTTGGGATTTTCGTTGTAATTTCGAGGTGTCGTTAGAGAAATGGCCCTTTTGGTTTCGGGGGTCATTTTGAGCAAACAACCTTGGAATTCAATTTCGTTGATTCCATTGGATCCAGAATGCCATTTCCAGTATGTCTGCATATTTGGTTTGTCAAAATTGGTGTCCGTTTGGTCCCCGAAGCGGCTGGTACGTTGCTGAAATTTCTACCGAAAACAGCAAAAACAGCAAAAAAACAGCAACAGGCAGCTGCAGTTTTATTTAAATAAAATTGAATGCAGCTCATTCTTTCATTTCCTTACCTTCAAAGTATCTTCCTTTCTCTCAAAGTTTAGGTTTTCTTCAAAACTTCATCTCCAAGTTCAAGATCAAATCTTTCGTTGCCGTCCTAGTGGTTGATATATTTTCGTAAGATCTCTTCCTTCTCTCTCTTCTCTTTCCTTGTTTCTTATTGCTTTCCCTCCTTGTTGATATCCATCTAGGGATAATGGATTATCAATTATAAGTCGTTTTCTTTTGCTTAAATCTTGTTATTTAGGTTGGGTATTGATTATAGAAATTGAATCTCTTCCGAATTACGATTGGATATGGCTTATTTAATAATTCTTTAAGCCCTATTTTATGTTTTCTTTTTGGGCTGTTTTATCATTCTTTCGTTGCTCTCCTTGATCTCAATTTTGGAGCATAGGTTCCTAATGGTATTGGGAACCTCGTGGTGAAGTTAGCTTTTGGTTCCGGCGAGCGGGGCCCGTTAAGCCCGTTTTAGGCCCAGTCCGGAATTCATTATAAATTGCGTCATTGGATTCGTATTGATGTTTGGAATGCATTGGTTCATATTTCAGATATTTCATAGCTCGTTCGACGATAGGCGGGATCATATTTTTAGTTCTTCGCAAAGCTTTATCGTCGGACGACAGGTAGGTTTCTTGGGCTATAATCTGGGTTTATAGCTTTAATAATAGTACTGAATAGCATTCTTG
>JBDJHY010152970.1:0-12826 GCA_039654485.1 Withania somnifera
ATACTTTGACTCCCCAAATGTGCCCTCATAGAAAGAATAGTCCACACCCTTATCAATTCATCAAATTGACTATCATGATTAGGATCAATAGCACTTAGGCTCAACTCTCACACTCACAAAGACTCACATGCATGCATCAAAGTACCATATTCTTTCCCATTATGTACATCTCTACTAATTAAGCATGATTGAATAGAATCAAATAGGACTTTTAATGAGTTGTAATCTTGGCTAAGGGACGGGTAGGAAAAATATATAGTAGTGAGTTATACTTCCCTAAGAACTTTTTACTTCTTACACTTCATCGCCCATTGATTATTGACTTAATTTTCTTAGCCCTCTCTTCAATTATAGTCACTAGCAATCTAACATTACCAAGAAAATAAAAGGTACATCAACGAAAATAAAATATACATACCAAATATAAGAATTTTTTTTGAAAGAACATAAACAACACAATCTCAATACTGTACAAAATGTGACCATTTAACAGTACAACTTATCAAAGATGCTCTCTCGCCCCATACTTAAAACAAGCACTGTCCCTAGTGCATAAAATAATCATCAAAAGAAGGGTAAGAACTCCCTAATCACCTTTCCATGGCAGCCGGGTCCTCGTGGCCCTCAGGCTCTGCCACACGTTCATCGGCATTAAAGAAGACAACTGGAGCACCTGCGAAAGTACCTACTCCTGCTACTACTTCTGAGGTTCCATCAATGTCTGCAACACCTGTTAGATCACTAGCCATAGCGCCGATTACAACACTTGTTCTCATTCCCATTGTAGCACCTTCTTTGGATATTCGTAATATATTGTGGCAGTTGCTTAGTGCTTATGATGGTCCCCTTACCGATGGGGCGCAGCCAGCTATTCTAGCACCATAGTTGATAACAACATTTCCCACAATGCAGTCAGTTTCGCCTATGGTTCCAACAAATATTTCTACACCTGCTCAGGTCTTCCCAATACTGGTTGTTGCTTCTGTGGTTGAGCATCAGATAGCTATGAAAGATTTAGAGCTGAAGCTCCTGACTAGATTTATGAGATTGGATCCCCCTTAGTTAACTGGGGGTGTTGAAGATCCACGGTATAGATTTTACCATCTATGAGATGCGTGGAGAGCTTTTGTGGTATGCACACCAGCAGGTTCACCTCAGCCGACTTGGATAGAGTTTTATGAGGTTTCATGAAAAAGTTTGTATCCCAAGCCGAGTGAGAGTGTCTGAGAGAGGAATTTAGAAAGTTGGAGCAGGGACTGATGATAGTGGCAAATTATGAGGCTCGGTTCAACCAACTGTTAGTTTACAGTATGGAGTTTTATGGAGTGGAGTTTATGCCTAAAGAGGTAGAGAGAGTAGCAGATTTGCATACGGGTTGAGAGACAGACTCCGCGAGGCTATAACATTTCTAGTACCTACTTGTGGTATAGTAGGTGCCATTATGATTCTAGAAATCAGGTAGTGAGAAATTGGTATCAGAGCCCTAGGTTTGTCGGTGTCAGTGTATAAAAATAGTAGAGCCTGCGGATCAGTTCAGAGACATCAGTTGCTTATCTTTGGGAGGCTATAGTGATATTTAGGAAAATAAGTCTTTCTTTTGAATCTTGTATCATGGGTACATCCTTGATGGTTTCTTGAAAATTCTCACTCATTGTCATAACTTTTTTTGCATATGCCTCATACACGTTCATTGGCAGCAAGGAAGACAACCAGACATTTGATACATTATTATTATACCCGTGCGTTCTGCTTATGATATAGTAATCCTGTTTTAGATTTTCTTAGAGTCTAGAGGTGTTCCTTTGACATACACTTGGTCAATTAAGGATATGTACGGTAGTGCTAAGACTCGTGTAAGAACTGTTGGATTATACTTAGAATACTTTTCTGTGTTGATGGTGACACAATATGGATCGACTGTTTCAATTTTCCTTAGTGATGAATGGTTTGATGCAGGGTGTTCAAGGTGATCGAGGTGATATAGTGTATGTTATTTTTGGATAACGTTGTTTTGATTAATGAGACCCGAGGAGGAATTAATGCTAAATTGGAGGTTTGGAGAGACAAACCCTTGATTCTTAAGGGTTTAGGCTGAGCAGGACCAAGATTGAATATTTGGGATGCAAGTTCAGCAAGATGATGCATGAGGATGACGTGATAGTAAAGCTTGATAATCAGGCCATCCTAAAGAGAGATAGTTTCAACTTTCTTGGGTGTATGATCTACTAAAATTATGAGATTAATGAGAACTTCGCCCACCATATTGGTACAACATGAAATAGAGCCCCACATCCAGTGTCTTATGTGATAGAAAGATACCTCTTACACTTGAAAGTTAGTTTCATAGAGTGGTGGTTAGACTTTCTGTGTCATATGGGGCAGAGTGTTAATCAGTAAAGAAATCTCATATTGAAAAACTAAAGATGGCAAAGATGAGGATGTTGTGATGGATGAGTGAGTTGACTAAGACGGACAGGATCAGGAATGTTGATATTAGAGACATGATCGGAGTGATTTGTTGGAAGACAAGATGCAAAAAGCGAGGTTGAGATGGTTCGAGCATGTAGCCAGGAGGGGTCAGGATGACCCAGTGGGGAGGTGCGAGAGGTTTACATTAGATGGCTCCAGGTAGGGAAGAGATAGACTAAAAAAAAATTGGAGAGAGGTGATTTGATATGACATGGAGCAGTTACAGCATATTGAGGACATAATCTTAGATAGGAAGGCATGGATGATGCTTATTAGGATACGAGGTTAATTGGATTTAGTTTTTATTGTTAGGATGTAGGTTGGCTTTGTTTTGTTGTGTTTTGAGTTTTGAGTTTTGAGTTGATTGATTGTAGTATTATATGGTGGTAGCCTAGCTTCTGTTATTATTTATTGTATATTATCAATTGTTTATTATTATTGTTTTTTTTTCCTTTTCCTACAATTTTTGTACGTTTAGCTTGGGGTTTATTGGAAACAACATGGCTACCCTCACACTGAGACAGTGATACGAACTGCAATTATTTTATCTTTTCCAAATACCATATTATAAAAATATAGTGAATTTATTGGTATGTTATCTTTCTCACTTCTCAACACCCGATAAGTAAAATATATGCATGACTAATAAAGTCGATTAATTGATGTAACAAGTTCCTCGTTTGTGAAACGTATGGGATGATGCGTTTCTGGAGGCCAATCTTCAATATGTCCCCACAAATCTTAGCAACTGACATAGTAATTTATATTATTAATTGATTTAATGTAATATATTATATGTGTTCTACAAATAGGAAACCTAATTGAAGAAGAAGCTGGTTTGAAGCGTGGAAGAATATTGACTTTTTTCTAAAGAGATATTAGTTGTGTATATTTTGGAAAAATTAGTGTATGTTGTTATTCCCTTCAGCAAACAACAGTCATAGAAGATTTTTCTTATGCTACTGTAAAAGAAATTTCTATATTTATAAGATTTAATAGATGGCTTTTTAGAATAGTCGTTCTTTCACTAGCAAATATGTCTGTTTAATTTAAGACCTCTATATATTACGAATTTTCTAACAATCAACACAAATAATATATATGTGCACTATAATATTTTAACCTTATTTAGCTAGTAAATATTAACTTATTTTCCAGGTAACTATTAATTTCACTTGGGGCCAATTTATAGAACTTCATTCACGTTTGGCTACCTTTGTTGTGTAGGAAATTGCACTTTAACTCCCTTATTTTGATTATTTTGTAGTAATTCTTTTAAAATATTTTTCATTAATGTTACCAAAATGCATTTGACAGATCTACCCTTTTCCATAGTAAACACTTATAATTAATTTAAGTTTGTCAAAGTAACTTAGCAAATTCTATTAATTTAAGGTGAAAGAAGATGAAAAGAGGTAGAGTCTTTAGTTTCGTTTGAGATTTTCTTCCAATACGACACACTTATTAAACTATAATCTTTGCTAAAGCATTTGTTATAGGTAACTGATGAATATATCACTCTGGAATATAAATGTGCCCTTTCAGTTAGTGTCTGACTCACGTGCACACTACTTCTTAACCTAATCTTCAATCCAATTATTATATATTGATTTAATTAAAGGAAAAAAAATCGAAAACAAATCTACTACTTACCTTACATCCAGACTATCCAAACAAAAATAGTTGTTTTCAATCCGTCGCTTCATGAGATCTTGTCTCGATCTATTCCATAAATTCTGGCACCCTGTTATATTTGTACGTGCTGTTACCGATATTAATGCTTGTTTTGGCCGGTCTTCTAAATATTAACTTTTTTTAAAAAGTAATTTTTTGAAAAGTATTTTTATGAGAATAGTTTGCATTTGACTAAATTTGTTAAGATTGTTTTTAAATATATTTTTTTGAAAGTATTTAAAAAAAAAAAAATTATTCTTTGTATAACTTTTGAAAATCAACTCCTATTATTCCTAATAAAAACTTATTTTTTTCGAAAATTTAGCCAAATATCTCACTTTTTAAAAATAAATATTTTAAAAAAAATCAACTTTTTTTCACTTTCTAAAAACTTGACCAGGCTACAATTTCTCTCAAGATTTTATTTTTAGAGCTTATCTTGTGTCTTTTTTTTTTTTTTCTTTTTGTCTAGAATAATTTCAATAACGGTATTTGTAGGCAGGGCCCATAACATGTGGGAAATCGTGGCATTTACTCTTTTTCAGATGAAATATCAACGGCTCAATCGTCTCTTTCCTTTAATTGACGATGTGACCTGTTCTGTCTTTCACATGGACATGTAAAATTAAAATTTCTTGAGTTTAAAGTTAAATTGGAATCGTGTTTGATCATAAATATATAAAAAAAATTATTTTTAAATTTTTATGAGAGAAGTAAAAGTAAAAATGAAAAGATGAAAACAAGTTTTTCAAATAATAACTTTGAATTTATATTTAAAATTTTCATTGCCAAAGTATGAACTTCAATTCCAATTTAGTTATAAAGTGAGCGTTCTTTTTTTTGGAAATTTTGAAAAAATACTCATGCCAAATTGTCGTTTAGAGTGTGTATAATATGGTGTATTAATAGTCTTTGCATTAATAATATTTGTATTAGTTATATTTGCATTAGGTATGATTAAATTTTTTTATCAAGTGTTTGATTTGGTGCTTTAAAAATTACATGCATTGTGTAATTTCTTAAAAGAAAATATTTATTTATAAAAAACTCTCTATAAAGATGGTGAAAGGTAGCGGAAAGAATTTTGAGAGGCAATTGTATCGTTAACCATGCAATGCATGTATTAGAATCCATCACACTACCAATATAGTGAATTTTCATGTATTAGCTAATAAATATACACAATTTAATACCAAATAGAGTGTAACTAATAAAAATATTAATAATAGATGGATTAAAAAGTTGTACCAGTCAAGGAACCAATAATATACAAAGCTATAAAATGACCCCATCGAGTTATGCAAATATTAATATACATAAAATAGTTAATGAGAGAATTTATGTAATACTTTGTACAAGGACTAGTTATGTATAGTTTAGTTATTCATCGATTAGTTATTCTATCTTTTATCCTACACAAATAATATATAAATTGTCTCATATTTATACATATATTATTTATTTATTACTTAATCTATTTCTGTTCAAGTCATTTTCAATTTTTAGTTAGAAATTTGGTCTAGAGTTGATCATATGGAGTACCGGGTCGAAGAGACTACGAATTGATGATTTTATGATTTTTGTAAGTCTAGAAGATCGAAATTAGTCTAGTTTCATATTTGATTTGTGTTCATGAGGTCTCATATGAGTTTTGGGTATTCGTTCAGATTTTGAAGTTTTTATTCATTGGCTTTTTATAGAATCACTTAAAGCTAATGAACTCATTTTGGTGTTTGAATTGTACCATTAGGTCTACATCGAAATCTTAAAATCAACACAAAAAAAAATATTTTGAGTTCGTATGGGGAAATTATGGTCTTTTTATTGAAGTTGAACATTGTTAATTTGTGGCGGGACCAATTAATCAGTAAGATGACAGAATTGGTCATAACCGAATTATCAGTCATCTTGATAACCAACTAATTGATAAAATGACCAATAAATTGTCCAGACCGACTAATCGACTATTTTGCTGATAAATCGATAAATCGATAATTGCTGGTATAATTTTTTTTTTGAGGACTTCATTTTCATAAAATTTTAGTACTTTTTACTCATTTTGAGATATTTCAAAAGGTGATTTTCAATATCAAACCTTTGGGTAAGTTTCTAAACCTATATATCATCATTCCATATTGATTATTTCATGATTTTAATATCAAATCTTGGGTTTTCAAAGTAAGAATTTTAAAAATGTTGTATGTGCTTTGAATTGATAATTTTTAGATTTTTAAGGTCAATTCCTACTTCGTGTAAAAAAAGTCATATTTAAATTATCCAAATCAGGAGTAATACGTTTTTGAAAGAAAATTTTCAACTTCATCCTTGTGCTTTGAATTTGACTTTTTGGGGTGACTTTTGGACCCAGTAGTAAAATAAGCAATATGAGTGTTGTTGATTGTTTCTTCTCATTGGTAATTCATATTTGACTAGATTTACCTATTTTGGAGACTTTGAGGGAAAAAAATTCTCGAGTTTGACTTGTTTTGCTTTGACTTTAAGGTAAATTGAGGTTCTTGACTATATTTTTAAGTGTGTAGGCTTAAGTGCTACTTGATTTATTTGTTAATGGTAGAGGGAGTAATGGGGACCCTATGTAAATGAGATGACTTGTTTCCATAATTGTCGGTCTACATGCTATGGGATAAATATAAATAGAATTATAACTTTGTCCTCTACTATTATTGTGAAATTTTATAATATTATTGTGATAGTTTACCTATTGAGATTCCCTGTGAGGTCTTGTTGTGATATTTTTCCTTTTGAGATGCACTGTGAGGTCTTATTATGGTGTTTTACCTATTGAGATGTCCTGTGAGGCCTTGTTGTGATATTGTACCTATTGAGATGTTTGATAAGGCCTTGTTGTGATAATTTATTTGTGTGGTGCTTATATGAGGGCCTCTTATTGATGTATACATCATATCCTTGCATATTATACTATGTTGGTTCTACCATTTGCTGTTGAGATAGATACAATATTATGAGTTGGGCTTAAATATTGTGACACTGGACTTAATATGAGATAGATGCAATTTGGATAAAAGATATTAATGTTCAAAGTCATGATAGCGCCTAACTTTATGTGACGGGCCCAAGGGGTCAAGTATTTTCGGTAGGTGACCTGATATGACGTGTGGTACATAGCTTAGCTAGCCCCTATGTATCTCGACTGTCTGAATTGAAAGTAAGTATGTATATGCATCCTATTGACTAACTTTGCATCACATTACATATGATTTCCTAATTTCACTTATTGATGTTGCATATATTTGATTGAGATATTTAATGATTTAATATTACTTATGTGCTTTACTTGAGACTATCTGAGACTGTGAATTTGGCTACTTACTTAAGTTAGTTGATGATAGCTATCCTGGATATTATTTTTAGTTGGTTTTGCAAAGTGCAGATTGTAGTGTGGGGGTTGGTTGAATATATGTAGTTTCTCATTATTTGTTAGATTTAGGGTTAGGTGAGGACACTTTTTGGGCACCCACTATTTTTGGTACTTACCCTTTCTCATTTTCTTCTCTTTCTGTAGGTATAAAACTCGGAGTTCCTTGATTTTCCTTATGGTTCATGATTTCAAGGCTCTTTAGTTGGATTTCACGAGGCCGAGGCTTATTCCACCGATGGATTATGGATTCCCATATTTTTACTCTCTTTCAGACATTGAGACTTTTCAAACTTAAACATATTTTATATTTGTTCTACATTAGCGACTTATACAGAGTGACTTAAGGTTTTCAGGTATGGTTACATGGCTTGAATTGTATTGAACCTAATATCTTTTCACCTACTCTATTTATTTTTCATATTTACTCTTGTAGTTGTTTTTTGGCTTTCCTGTTGACGTGTGGTGAAATTACACTTTATTTACACCTATTCTGTTAGGAAATCAACAGTTTTAACATTTAAAATAGTGTCACTAATATGATAAATTGGTTTTTTGCAGGTATTATGCAGTGACACTGGAAAAAATGCATAATGATCAGCTAATGATGAAAACCCCCCAAAAAATAGCAGTTATTGGACATTGGAAGTAGAATACTCTCCGCGATCGCGGTGAGCGGAGATGCGATTGTGTAAAAGAAAACGTTAGTGATCAAATACTATTTGCGATCGCGAGTATAATGGATGCGATCGCGACCTGCCACCAGCTAGACCAACGTGATCGTGAGAGTTATAGGACACGATCGCGGTTAAGTGATATATAGTGCCTTGTGATCGCGAAGGTACACAACGCAATCAGTAGTACATTATTGTCAGGCGGTTGGAAAGTTCTGGAATTTCACGTAACTGAGCTAATTCTGCATATAAACCTAAGAAGGTCATTTGTAATTAGATATAAAACAGAACTTTGGCATCCTTTGGGTAAAAACACATCAAAGGAAACGTGTATCCAAACATCTACAATTAGGGTTAGAGATTTGGAGCTCTATATTGCAATATTCTTTACCCATTTTTTTTATCTACCATTCATTGTTTATTCTTAGTGTGTAGACGTTTCTTTTTGTTTAAATCTTGTAATCGTAACTGATGCAGTAATTAAATTTGGAGTTGGGATTTTCATATTATCATATGCTTTGGATTTAACTATTTTATAATTAATTTTATGAATGCTTTAATTCTTGCATCTTCAAGAGTGTATGCAAACATAATCTCTACATATTGACTGATTGATGGTGGCGAACACTAGAACTTGCCTTGGTTTAACTATCACTAACCCTGTAGTTGAATCTAGGAGTTGAGATTTGGATAAGAATTCGGGGTGTTAACCCTTGTCAAATGGTTGCCACTGTATTAAGACTAATCATCTTGAGTTACCACAATAAAGATAATGCACTCTTTCACAGTCCTAACCTGCTGTAAAATATATTTACTTGGGATTAAAGGTTGAGAAATACTTAGGTAAAGAGAAATACTTAGGTAAATAACATTTTCTTTATACATTACTCTGCACTTACGAAGAATTGCAGGAATTTAACTGTTTATAATCTGTTAACTACGATGGATGGTTGATGATATAAATTTTCCTAGTTTGGTTACTTGCTATCTTTGCATTGTTAAGTCATTTATCAACCGTTGTCCATAATTCATATATTATTCTATCCTTATTCCCCCATATCATGTTATATTTGTTCAATTTGTGGCACTTTAGTTTCCGTTCTTACTCAATTGCCTTGGATATTGCATATTGCTCCCTATGGGATCGACCCTGACTCTTTGTTGGGTAATTATATTTGAAAACAGTCGAATACACTTTTAAATTGGTTTTAAAATGTAATTTTGATCGTTATAAAAAATTGGCGCAGTTGCCGGGAAGCAATTTGGCGTATCAAGTTAGTTTAAAAATTATGGTGTAATTGCTTTAATTTGAACTTGTGAATATTTGTCTATATTTGTTTCGTTTATTTTTTTTCTTTTGTTAGATATATTTTGGTTATTTGATTACTATGGCATCTCTGTGCAAGAGTGCGTTTGGTGGTTGCTAACTCTATTGTCCAAGCACTTAAAGTGCTGACTCACAGCATTACCCATGTCACTTGAAGCAATAGTTGAGGAAATGCGTGAGGCATTTGAGTCTTTTATACATGCTCGTGAATGCACATTACGGGTTATGGAAGACTTCTTAGTTAGGCATTTGGAATTATATAACGAGATAGAGTAACTTGAATATGACAACTTCACTTTGGAAGATGACTTGAATTTATATATCGAGACATACAACATGTTCTACCAAAGGATGGGAAGTATTGATATTGGATTTTTATCTATCGAAGATGAAGTCTCGGTTGAAGTGCAAGAGATTATAGAACTTCGCAAGCCATCAAAATCAAAGATCATGCGTTATGCTGATATTGATGAGATAAGACTAGAAGTGAGAAAAAGACTTGAACAAATTAGGATTGAACTCTAGTTCATTTGGGGATGTGTTTGCTACTCAAAGTAGAAAAAATAATATCCCTCATGCAAAGGACAAGGAGTACCAAATGCGGTACTTAAGTGTCAGCCTTTTCGCTTGTCCACTACCGTCCCATGAAAATCATGGTAATAATGAATTAAAGGTGGGATGAAGATTTAAGTCTTCCAAATGGAGAGATAAATAGTCGAATGTTGGATGGTAAGTTCTAGTTTTCATTTTTCATAAGTTTTGATTTATAAGTACACTTTTTATTTTTTTTAGTTTTTAGAGTCATATCTTGTTTTATTTTTGGCTAATCCATGAAGTGTAAGTTTTGTAAAGAAAAATTAAGCAGGTTGGATTCTTTTTGCCCTATACAGGGGTCAAAAGTGTAGGTTAATGGACTAAATATGGCTTTCCAGTAATCTGGAAAGGATTGTGCACCTGAGCATCATGGAAGTCTACGTGATCGCACAACACAAAAATTAAAAAGGCCGCGATCGCGAGGCTGCATTTCATAATCACGATGGTATCAGCACTCAAGGTATTTAAATAGTTTCCACACCCAAAAACAACTAAGTGTTAAAATTTCACCCTTGAAAAAACATGAACTCTAAAATCCCCACTCAAGGTCCAATTGGTGTTAAAGGAATTGTGTCATCACTCTCACGGTACGTTCCTAATCCCTCTTTTGATTTTTGGATGCTAAATTCTTGGTAATTTTGGAAAAGGACTATTTTGATGACTACATTTTTCTAAGGCTAGTTTCTATTGTTTTTTCATGATTAATTGTTATAAAATAGAAGTTGGTGGTGTTGGTTTGAGTGTGAGGTGCAAGTGTAGAGTGAAATGTTGTCACATTAAAGCAATTCATGCCCAAAAATGGACACCAAAACTGTGCCCACCATGTGTTAGACAAAATGATTGAAAAATAATCTGCCACTCTACAAAACTACACGATCGCGTTCCTTTATTATGTGATCGCGATGGGAAACAGTCTCCTGATTCGTGATCTCCTGACTTACCTATGTGATCAGGATGAGTTCAATGACTGCTGCTAAATAGTAACTCTGCATAGCCTTGGTCCTGAAGTTTTAAAGTGGTTTGTTTCACTGAAAAGCTTCATAATACATTGCTGCACATGCCTATTGAAATATTTTCACAATGTCTTTTATTTATTAGGTACTTTTGCTTCAATAATGGCCAACAACAACATCAAAACTTTGCAAGATGTTCGTGATTCCATTACTAATGATGAGCATTATTATTGAAGCATATTCACATCCCTCAAATGCTCGCAATTATATGATAGTCTCCTCTTGAAGACGTTATAAAGGAGTGCGCCATTCTACTAAAAAATCTTGCGACATCCATGCTAGGTGTGTTTGCAAGATTGGAGACTACGGTTGGATAGTCTTTGCAGCAAGGCTTGAAGTAGTGAATGTCATTATAGTCCGTAAGTTCTATGCAACACAGCAGAAATGGACTTTGCTAATGAGGTAGTGGTTATAGTCAGGGGGAAACTGGTCAAGTTTGATCCTTAAACCATCAATGCATATTACAAACTGTCAAATGCTGACAACGTAACATATAGAGCTGTAATCAAAGATATGGGTGAAGGTATATTTGTGCGACACTTGCATGACTGGGTGGTGCCAAAATGGATCTCAACAAAGTAAAAAATTGAGTCTTCCCAATTCAATGTAGAAGTGAGGACGTGTCTCAGCATTATTTGTACTCGTGTGGTTCCCTATACAAATGAGTCAGACGTGACTATCAAAATAGGGGATGATCATATGTTCTCTTATGGAGGGTCTTTCCGTTGATGTTGGAAAGTTGATTGTGGAGCAGATGCGCGAGGTGGTGGTTGGTGGAACTAAGAGCTTGTTATTTCCATCCTAGATTACTCACTTATGCTATCAGGCTGGGGTAGAGAAGAAAGACGATGACAGAGAGTGAGGCCCAGAAAAAATGATTCATCCCTTAAAGAAAAAAAGGGGTAGGGAACTTGTTCAAAAATAGAAAGATCAATGTAGAAGCCCCCTTTTTTGGCGTATTTACCAAGGGAGAGTCATCTAGTGTGACTATACTAGCCATGATACCACTTCTGGTAGGACCTCTGACACTCAGGTACATTTCTACTCAGGTTCATGGCATGGATTCTTAGATCCGCTATCTTTTGACAGGTTTAACTATAGGTCCAGAGAGAGCTCCTCCATTTATCCAGCAACAACCACTAGCAGGCCTACCTTGGCCACTTTGTCTTTTGACCAGGAGTATATATAAAAAAGGTTGGCCAAGGTAGAGAGGCGACAGAAGAGGATGAGAGAACATGAGCGTAAGAAGAGTAAATTTTTGACTAAGATGATGGGCACACTTTGCAAGTTATACGGATAAGGGTTGGATGATGATGATGATGAGGAGGCTGATGATGATTTGGTCCTTGAGGGACCCAATAGCTCTACTTCAGACTGATTTTGTTCTAGGGAGCCCTTACCCCTTTTGCTTTTACATTCAGTTATGTGATTTTGTAGTGAGGACACTGCCATGTTTTTAAGGTGGGGGTGGAATAGCCCATAGCTACTGTTATTTGATATTGATCATTGGATTAGTGTTGTTTGTATTTTTATTTAGTTTTATTTTGATTTTAATTTTTTATTCTATTTTGATTCATTCGAGGGTTTTTATTGTCATATATCTTTTCCCTTGGACATGCTATCTTGTAGAACTGGCATGTTTAGGTTTATTTTTATGTGTTAATTTTTCCTAGTTTAA